>JAQFVV010006640.1:0-77500 GCA_028023455.1 Epiperipatus broadwayi
TCGCACATACGGTCACACATATAGATATTTAACATTTAAAGAATGTTAAATATTGTGCTTGGGTTAAAAAAAAAAGTGACTTTAAAAAAATTACAAAACAAAGAAATGTTTAAGTAAAAAAGAGAGGGAATTAGAATCGAAATGATTCTTATCTTTTACCCTTCAAAGTTCAGATTTTAGAAAGAATAGAAATGTTAAGGTTAAAAATATCAATATCGTGTTTAGTGTAAGATTAAAAAAAAAAAGAGAATGGAAATATAAATAAAATAGAAACTTAATAATGTAAAAGAAAGCGGTAGGTGGGAAGTTTAATAAGATATAAGTAAATTTAGAATGCAACGAAAGATAAAGATCTGTTTCTAAAATTACACATTTTGACGAAAATGAAATGCATGTGTGAATGTATGAATAAAGAGAGTACAGTTTATTTCATGTCAAAATGAAATAATTTTATTAAAGAAAATGATTGATAAATAAATGTAAAATATTATATTATAAAATTATATCAAATTATAAGTAATTTTGTATAAGTTGCTGAAAGCATGTTAAAGTAAAAAGGTGTGAAATAAAAATACAGCGGGAGATCAAGATAAGAAAGGAATTTGAAAAATAAAGGACATTAATTAATTAATTGGAAAACAGTATTGGTCGAGACTTCAGTGAGGACACTGCTCTGATAAGAAGCAGATAAATATAAATAAAAAGCAGACATGAAAAGTTAAATTTTGTGAACATGAAGACAAACTATAACATAAGGGAAGCTTCGAGGATGTGTGGCTAAGGGCCAGTCGTGATCGCCGGTCGATCCAGACTTCCGTGCTATAATGGTTCATATCTCGATGTAACAACTGCCGACGTAGCGCCTGCTGAAGAGTTCGTTTTTGCCTTGCCTTGATGCCCACAGTACGGAGGAGTTCCAACAATCAAATCTAACCGAAGAGCGACCATTCCCTACTAAAGAAGTGGGAAAAATTCCACGGGACGGTCAGCAAGACGCCAAGTTTATTCGAAGACTTTACAACCTAGGTAATTATGAACAAGACATTTTATATAACTTATATACACATACCATTTAAATTTAATTGCAATTGCCAATCCCACATATAATGAGATAGACATTAATTAGACTCCTTTCAATATTTGGAATGATTATAAAGGAACACTTTATTTTCAAAGATTGCAATCATTTATAATATAATCTTCTATTGTATTTTATTTATTTGTTGTAGTATTATAGCATAATCTGTTTTTTTATATTGAGTGTTTATAATTTAGAGTGTTTCTTTTATTATAATTTAGTGTATTAAATATCTTTTATTTATGTAAAATGTGTTTCGTCTCTTTCTTCGCCACTTCCAAAAAATAATATAATCTTAGGGTTGGGAATAATTATTATGCATTTGAGTACTTAATTAACACGTGAAGCTAGTGGTGCAGTATTTGATCCCATTAAATTTATAATTATCCAAGCGCTGAAACTCTGTTAAATCTTACAGCAGTCAGGAGATGGTTGACTGGGAAATATAACCTGGGACTATACCCGTATAGCATACAGGTTCGGTCAAGTGCGGATATAGACTCGTTTATGTCCGTATTTTCTCTCTGCTTGTGGTAGCGGAAAGTGGACGATCTTAAATTATAAGAATTCCCCATTATATCAATATAAAAGGGAAGTTTAAGCTTTCGATCGTCGGGTTTCCGTTGCATTTTGGGGGCCAGATTCCGGGATTTCTATTGCTGTGCAATTAGTGATCACGTGTTGAATAATTTTGTAAGATAACGAAAATATTTTCTAAAATAATATGTGTTTTTAAAATATATAAAATTCGTGTTGTAAATCAGAGTGATTAGAAGCGAAGACGAAGGGGATAAATTTTTTGCTTTATAATACTTCATATACGTGTTTCATTGTCAAGTGTGTACGAAGAATAGAAAGAAGGGAAAATTTTTTATTAAGAAAGTTTTGAAATGCGTTGTGACGTATTTAATAAAAGACTAGAAGTATTTCAATATAATCGCCATGAACAAAGAATTGATTATCTCAAATAATTGCTGGTAATGAAATATAAATCGTTTCAGTAAAAAGAAAAAAGAATAAAACCAAGTTTCATGAAAGTTTAATGCTAAATAATAAAAATAGTTGTATAGTCCAGTTAAGTTAAAAATAAATAAATGTATGTATGGATTTATAGTCGTAATAATAAAGTGTATTCAAATATAATGATAGTGATCAAACATGGATTATCTAGATGTAATTGTAGTAACAAAAATAAAGTAGTTAAGTTAAAAGGAATAAAGCAGTTTTAGTAGGGTTTTAATCATAAATGATAGATTCTAAAATATTCGCATATCTCAGTTAAGTTGAAGAAGAAATATATATGTTGAACTTTAGAATAATCGCATGTATAAGCGAAGTTGAGAAGATATATGTGTGAATTTATAATAACGTATCCCAGTTAAGCTGAAAATAAAATATTTATAATGATAAATGATAAAAATGTTCGAGTGTATTTGTTAGGTTGAAGAAAAATATATACGTATGATTTTAAAGATTCGAGAAAGGAAAGTAATCGATAAATTACAAAACATAGTAAGTATAATGAAGTATATTAATTAAGTTGAGGAAATATATGTGTATGATTTTAAAAAAATAATCGTGAGGATAACTTGATCAATAAATTGCTAATATAGCTGTACAACAAAGTATACCTGTGAAATGGAAGGAAAAATATGTGTATGATTTTAAATAGTAAAGAGACAAGATAAATTACAAACATAGTGTGTGTAACGAAGGAGGTTAGTCCGTTAAAAAATATATATATATATAGATGTGTATGATTTTGTTTTAAAACAACCGTAACCTTAAAGTGATCGAGATTTATAAACGGAATATTAGAAGTATATATCATAAGTGCATACTGTTGGAAATACAGTCAAATAGAAATGAGTTTATTTATATATATCATTAACAGAGGAATAAAGAATAATAGTTAAGTTAGATTTAAGAAATATATAAGAGTGTTCTTAATTGAAGTAGTTGAGTCAGAGTTGGATAAGTTGGAAAAAAATATAGGACAATCATCAAGGTCGGGCAGGCAGTCAAATGAGTCTAAGGCACGTGAACAAGAGAGTGAACCAGAGTGTGGATGTTTGGGTTGGCTAGCGATCTAAATGCTAACTGACCAATAACAAATATATTAAAAGTTAATCAAAGTAGAAAAGCGAAGAGTTTGTAGAAAGAAATTTTTTATGTAGATATATCCAGAAGAGTTTAGTAAAATAATAGTAATAATAAATACAGATATCAAGAAGAGTTACATAAAGTTATATTTATGCATACAAGGTCCCAAGCTAAAATGGACTTTCAAGAAAAGGAAGTAAGAGAAGGGAATGAAGATAAGGAGATGAAAGTAAAGGATAAAATAAACTATAGTGATATCATGGATATGCTAAGGCAAATGAGGGTTGAGCAACAGCAATTCATGAAAGAATACATGGACAGAGAAGAGAGAAGGATGAAAGAATGGTGGATAAAGATAGAAATGGACAACCAGAAAAGAATTGCTGAAGCCATAGAAGAGATTAGAAATGACTTTATCAAGCAATCAGAGGCGAAGAACATAGGAAATAGACGTGACAGGGAAAACTAAGTGGGATGAACAAAAGGGTATGGAGCCATGTGTATATGATGAATTAGAAAGGGCTGAGAGTATAGATAGAGAGTCAGCAGAGTTTGATCTGAGAGAAGACATAGGGCGGCCAGAGAAGAGAATACGAAAGTTAGATAAAGAAATGGAAGTGATAAGAGTGGAAGATCATAGGATGATGATGAGCATACAGGAAAATATAATTCAGATAGAGAAGACAGTAGAAAGGTTGAAAACAAAATTTGAAGAGAGGATAAGTAGGTCAGCCAATAACAGTGCTGATACTGAAGTAAAGGGCATAGGACCAAGAATCACTGGAGAATGTAGAGATAGGGGCTCTGGAAATTGCATGGATTATCCTGTTGGCTTCCACCAATTTCTAAAGATACATGTTTTCACTGGAAACCCTGAAGAAAGCCCTATGGAGCACTTGAACAGCCTGGAACAGTATTTCAAATTTGGTAGAATGAATGAGGAGGCCAAGTTAGCGGTCGCTTGTAGTCACTTGCAAAGCAAATCTCAAGTTTGGTGGAACTCACTGTTCCAGAAACCCACCACATTTGCAGGGTATCACAAAGCTTTGAAGACCAGTTATTGGAGTGAGGCACTCCAAGAAGATATGCTGCATCAGATAAAACAGGAGAAACGGAGATCGGAGGAATCATTTATAACCTTCCACCGTCAAGTAGCCAAGTTGCAGATGATGACCGCAAACCCATTATCTGAGATGCAAATACTCCGGATAACTAGGCATGGGTTCCCAAAGGATATAGAACAGATTCTAATCAGTACAGAGAGGAGGCTGATGGACCATGTGGCCGAGTTGCTGAGTGCATTGGAGACCACCAGGGACAACCAGAAGGAGGATGGATATAAACCGAGACTGCCTCCAAAAGAACCTCTTATTATAAAAAATGGACGGGATCCTAGTGAAGGATGATGGCAAGAAAACTGGAGATATTCTACAAAGTGGAACCCAAGGAGGCAGGAAAATGGACGACAAAGATTGGAGATGGAATGTAAGCATCCATTTGACAGGACTGAAGACCGAGAACTTAGGGATCAAAATCCGCATCCCAGAGGAGGCAGAGGTGATGTCAATAGAGAAAGACAACCACCAGATAAAACCTAAATGTAATCACCAATAAAGGAAGGTTTCACTGATACCAAATTGGAAATGGAATTGGATCAAGAGTAATGGAGAATGGGCTTTAACATTGATCATGATAATATAAAGAAATGATGTGCCAGTAAATGAAAAAAAAGGATAAAGGACTTTAGGATAAACTGAGGAAAACATATGATAGATAGTAGTGTGAGATCGTAGATTGAGGCTGAAGGTGTGTAGGTTTGGATATTTGTAGATGGATCTTAGGAGTATATGGTGAGCCTTCTCTGTTATGCATTCATGTATGTTCTGCGATCACCAAATCTTATTATATAGAGAAGACAGGGACAGAGATCCCCTTCTCATAATGACTCACTGGATTAAGATTTCCAGTTAGATATTTGACAAATATCGTGAGTCAATGGTTTAGAAACCAATCTATGGGGAAAGAACCCCTTTATAAAAAATACGAGTTATCAGTAAAATATTCTGAACTCATGGATGAGCTGGACAAAAAGATGTAATAGTGACCAAAGTTGGCACTTAGAGGGTTATCATTTGTAAAGTGTGATATATGAACAGGTTTAATCGAGTCACAGAGATATCCTGTGGACTCGAACCTGTATATACAAGTAGGAGGCAGAAATCAAACTCATGTAATGTTATAGTGAGGTTAAATCGGTTTAGCAATGTTGGTTAGGTCATCAGAGTAGGGATGTAATTTGCCTGGTCGCCTCTCTAGGAATAATCTCATCACTAAAGTTATATTAGAAGTAAATAGATATAAAATGGTTCTAACAGTGGTTAGGAGCATCTAGCTTGAAGTGCAGTAAATTAAAAAATTTTTAAGAAAAAAATTTAAAGGAGGGGATTGGTGTAATGTGATGATCGCACATACTGCGGTCACACATATAGATATTTAACATTTAAAGAATGTTAAATATTGTGCTTGGGTTAAAAAAAAGTGAGTTTAAAAAAATTACAAAACAAAGAAATGTTTAAGTAAAAAAGAGAGGGAATTAGAATCGAAATGATTCTTATCTTTTACCCTTCAAAGTTCAGATTTTAGAAAGAATAGAAATGTTAAGGTTAAAAATATCAATATCATGTTTACTGTAAGATTAAAAAAAATGAGAATGGAAATATAAATAAAATAGAAACTTAATAATGTAAAAGAAAGCGGTAGTTGGTGAGTTTAATAAGATATAAGTAAATTTAGAATGCAACGAAAGATAAAGATCTGTTCCTAAAATTACACATTTTAACGAAAATGAAATGCATGTGTGAATGTATGAATAAAGAGAGTACAGTTTATTTCATGTCAAAATGAAATAATTTTATTAAAGAAAATGATTGATTAATAAATGTAAAATATTATATTATAAAATTATAACAAATTATAAGTAATTTTGTATAAGTTGCTGAAAGCATGTTAAAGTAAAAAGGTGTGAAATAAAAATACAGCGGGAGATCAAGATAAGAAAGGAATTTGAAAAATAAAGGACATTAATTAATTAATTGGAAAACAGTATTGGTCGAAACTTCAGTGAGGACACTGCTCTGATAAGAAGCAGAGAAATGTAAATAGAAAGAAGACATGAAAAGTTAAATTTTGTGAACATGAAGACAAACTATAACATAAGGGAAGCTTCGACGATGTGTGGCTAAGGGCCAGTCATGATCACCGGTCAATCCAAACTTCCGTGCTATAATGGTTTGCATCTCGATGTAACAACTGCCAACATAGCACCCGCCGAAGAGTTTGTTTTTGCCTTGCCTTGATGCCCACAATACGAAGGAGTTCCAACAATCAAATCTAACTGAAGAGCAACCATTCCCTACTAAAGAAGTGGGAAAAATTCCATGAGACAGTCAGCAAGATGCCAAGTTTATTCGAAGACTTTACAACCTAGGTAATTTATGAACAAGACATTTTATATAACTTATGTGCACATACCGTTTAAATTTAATTGCAATTGCCAATCCCACATATAATGAGATAGACATTAATTAGACTCCTTTCATTATTTGAAATGACTATAAAGGGACACTTTATTTTCAAAGATTGCAATCATTTATAATATAATCTTCTATTGTATTTTATTTATTTGTTGTAGTATTATAGCATAATCTGTTTTTTTTTATATTGAGTGTTTATAATTTAGAGTGTTTCTTTTATTATAATTTAGTGTATTAAATATCTTTTATTTATGTAAAATCTGTTTCGTCTCTTTCTTCATCACTTCCAAAAAATAATATAATCTTAGGGTTGGGAATAATTATTATGCATTTGAGTACTTAATTAACACGTGAAGCTAGTGGTGCAGTATTTGATCCCATTAAATTTATAATTATCCAAGTGCTGTAACTCTGTTAAATCTTACAGCAGTCAGGAGAAGATTGACTGGGAAATATAACCTGGGACTATACCCGTATAGCATACAGGTTCGGTCAAGTGTGGATATAGACTCGTTTATTGTCCGTATTTTCTTTCTGCCTGTGGTAGCGGAAAGTGGACGATCTTGAATTATAAGAATTCCCCATTATATCTATATAAAAGGGAAGTTTAAGCTTTCAATCATCGGATTTCTGTTGCTATATATATATATATATATATATATATATATATATATATATATATATATATATATATATATATATATATTGTACCAGACTATACTTCCCTGTGGAATTCTTCTCCTAATCTTGCACTGAGCATGAAGTAATCAAGATTTAACAGGGAAAGAAATGGATACCAATTTAACCAATTGTCTGTACTCATATATATTGGTACTTCCAGCTAAACTGATATAGAAAGAGTGAATTGACAGAATTCTGCCAATTACAAAATGCCTTTAGTTGATATCTTACATGAATGCCCGAATGGTTAGGGCTTATGGTAAGTACACACCTTTGAAAACTCTATTTACAAAATAACTTTTGTGTGCCACCCCTAGAAAAGAATAAAAAAATGAATTATCTTTATCCTAGAAGGATATGCAATACCATATGTTCAGCAGAGCATAAGAATAAGATTTAACATTCTGGTAGAGAGATATCCCATGTGGCTAGCTCAGTCACTCTACATCTAGTGTCTTTAATGGGTAGGTTAAAAAGTTATTACAGGTATGTGATTGATAAAGAAAGAGTACATTTTATCAAATAAATAATAATATGAAAACGAAACAAGTTTAATATTATGATCAAATATTTATTTAATCCCAGATACCCACCACTGTTTCATACTTAAAATGATATAATAAAAATAAATAAATGAATTATTATCACAAACCCATATATATATTTGGTGCTTTGAAATAGATAAAATATAAATACAATTTAAATGAAAAAGAAAATATATAAACCCTTAAAGCTATTTACAATGTTTCATAAAGAATGGAAGTGGTCTGAGCTTTTTACCCTGTAGAAATAAGTTAGGTTTTGTGTGATTTGATATATATTTCTCTTATAAAAGATTTTCAGTCATACAGGCATTCACTTCTACCCAGAACTTTAAAACCTGTTTTATTGATAGCAAATATAATATAAAAAAAAACAACTATATATATATATATATTGTCACCTCAACTTTCTCCTTGCAATCTTTCACTTATTCAACCTCCATAAACCCTCATTTATTTTAAGTAGCTAGTCAATTGAATTTATACTAACTTTAGGATCAAATATGCCAGGGGTGCCAAATTACAACTATAAATTGTAATGCCCACCAGAGATCATCATCATTAGTCAATTTAGGACTATAGAAGATACTGGAGAAAGTATTTAAATTGTCTCTATAATAATAATAATAATAATAATAATAATAATAATAATAATAATAATAATAATAATAATAATAATAATAATAATAATAATAATAATAATAATAATAATAATAATAATAATAATAATAATAATAATAATAATAATAATAATAATAATAATAATAATAATAATAATAATAATAATAATAATAATAATAATAATAATAATAATAATAATAATAATAATAATAATAATAATAATAATAATAATAATAATAATAATAATAATAATAATAATAATAATAATAATAATAATAATAATAATAATAATAATAATAATAATAAAACCATTCAATCTATATGGTCTTAATTTCAAACCTAGCATTAGTCATGCAAATATTTCATGATAAATTTATTATAAAATTCATAATAATGAGACAACTTTCTTCCACAACTTTATTAGAAATATCTGATCTCAAGTGGTAACTACTGAAAATACTATATACAGTTCTCATTTATATCTGACTGGAAACAAATCAGTAATTAATGCAGAGAACTCATAATCTATGTTCATAACATAAAATTATTATTTAATTTAACATTAGACAAAATTTATCACAAATAATTCCTCCCCATTTAATTCGATTACTTTATTTTTCGTTCTCAGCATCTATCACTTTCAATAGCCACAATTATATAACACAGAATGTCTGTGTTATGTTCTCTAATCTGAGAATCACTAATCTTAGTTCTCTAACACACATATATCTTTTGATCAACTATCAATTCATGATCCCTACTTTTATAATAGTATAATAATGTTATAATAAGCTACTTGACGTCCAAACTAGCTCTTAGACTAATAATTGAACTGCTCTTTTTCAAGGTCTAGATCTGTCAAGAGGTGCCCATATAATCGATTACACCGTAATGGATATGATCCCATATATGCTAAAATAAATTTTAATACAAGTTTAATAGTGGGAATCACTCTAAACACGAGAGCAGGAAAGGGATTTTATGTCTGCTCCCAATATTCACAACATTACAATGAATCAAAAGATTAAATTTGTTAAACTTAACTCAACTATTCCCTGTCATTTTATTCTATTATTTCTAAGGTATTTTAATTAATAACCTTAATAATTTTATTTTGCTAAAGTAAACTATGGAGGTAAACCAAAGCAAAGGTATGGAAATAATCATAAATCAGGTTATGCAAATTAATGATGAAACTAAAGTATGTTAAAATGAATTATATAAAAGTGACTTATATAAAAAAAACTATATTAATCGAATATAGAAATATTCAAGATAAAATCAATACTATAATTCAATCATGGGAATAAATTATTAATATAAAATTAATTATGTGAATTGAATATGGAAACAATATAATAATGACTACTGCAAATCGATCTTGGAAATAAATTATCAATAGAAAATGAATAATTAAATTTAAATATGAACTAATATTACCTTAAATATAGGTGCTGGATATATAGATTCTGGAGATATTTGAAACACCAAAATACAAAACACAATGTAATCTTATAACAATAGTAAACTTTATTACATTAACAATAATGATAAAATTAAAATAAAAACACACTAAATTATAATATTGTTACACAAATATATGATTCTGATCTATTCAGGACTATTATTCGAATACATGTTTGAATCAACTAATTTCCTGGATGACTCACTGCTTGTTTTGACCCATTCATTTATTAAATAAATAATTAATAAAAATAATAAATACAATCGCTCACACATGGAATCAGAAGTCCGTATATTTTAGCTTTAAGGAAACATATCTTGAAAGAGAAGAAAACCTATAAATTTCTATTTCTCCCCTTTTTATTGTAAACATTGTCCATTGGACTATTCCAAAATAATATATTCACTTCAATTATTCAACTAACAATGTGAAATAATCTTAAATTTCTAAACCATTTTATTAAGCAATAATTTTCACATTTCCAATGAAGAAGGATGATATGTCACAAAATCCTCTACTGATTTTGCAAATGGGTTTAAATTCAAAACTCATACTTTTACATTCATGTCTGTCAGATCTTTATGTTTTTGACTGTATATATCTTAATTAGGTCAGTATGTCCACTCAGCTTGACGACCTCAATTTACCATCATTCAAAAAAATCAACACAGATTGGTTAGTTTATTAATTAAAATCTTTGTCATTCCTTATCATACATATACATCTGACTGAATCCTTATCCTATAAGGGCAACTTTTTTCTGTCCCACATAAGAAAACTATCTCCATATCCCACATCACCATGCAGTATTTATAATGCACACACAGCAGCATCTTGGTAAAGGAAATTAAAAAATACAACAACAACAACATCAACTCCAAACTTAAACTATTTGCTTGAGCCAGAGAGAGAGAGATCTTTTCCTAAGATCCAGAATTGTGTAAAGAGCTCCTCTTAGGCACCTATTCTCTATATTGGCATGTAAAAGATTTTCTACACTTAAACAGTAACTTTATTAATAATTCCCTATCTTAACAAATAAATGGAGTGAAACTTAGTCATCTCCGCCTGCCATGGTATATAAATCATGAGACAGCCACTTCCCATCTATTGGGTGGTAGAATAACTTTATGTTAGTAATGACAAGCATTTATGGCTTTATATATGCCCATATATACATCGATTACAGCCTAGATAAATGACAAAGACTAAACAAATCCCGAATCAAAGCCTATATGAATTATTTCAATTTTAAACAGTCAAGCCAACAACATACCCAACATTTATATTAATAACAGATCAACAATACTTTAGCATAATTATGGGTTTTACGACCATCCCCTCACTCTTCATATTTGCTATTAAGCACAAATTAAAATTTTGTTAAGAATAATAAAAATATTTATATCATTTCTCTCTTTACTTTTAAATTTAAATTTATGTGAGCATCTATACTTAAATTGTATCAAAATCATTTTTTTCTCTTTTCTTCAAACATTTTAAACATAAACAAAATATTAAATTAATAATCTAGTGATTAGAGTGTGACATAGCATATAAACAAAAATGAAATATAATAAAAAAACAAAAAACAAACAAATGACATATTATATAAATGAAATAAAATAAAGAATAAATATCAACATTGCAGATAGTCTCTTTAAAGGTCTTTTCCTTCCACTGTCCATCAATCAATTAATATATTTAGTCGATTTTACTTGAGATATCTATATAATTGCACATCAGACAGTTATTTTTAATTAAATGTGTATAAAATGCATAGACAGTCATTTGAATCAAGATAGATTAAAAAAAACATAGATAGTTATTTTAAATCAAAAGTGTAGCTACAGGAAAATTAATAAATTTTTAAAAGAGTTCTATTGGTTACCTTCTATTTGATGAGTTTCTTCCTGGATTTGAATTCACTTTGTTTTCTTTTCTTCTTATTTTCCATTTAAAGGCTCAAATCCTAGACAATAAGCAGTCTCTGATTACTAACATGAATTAACTTTTTAAACATTTTTAGAAGTTTGCTGCAATTTCTTTAAACGAATTTTAAACAGCCAAATAATTATTATAATCTGAATTTCATACAGGAGTTTGACATTTCTCTCCTTCAATGAATTTGCAATAAGCAGAATGGACAAGTTGCAGCATTTAGTATAAAATGTCTCATTAAAAGTCGATTTCTTCATAATTAATGTGAGGAAGAGAAACATGCACCATTTATAGATCAATTAGAAATTCATATTTTGGTCTACTATAAAACTTAGATACATTATCAAATTCTGAGAAAGAAATTTAAAAAAAATTTGGAGATTAATTCTTAGTTAGCCCGTTGTTCTCAATTAGCAAAAATTTCTTTTTCACTTTCTCCAGTCACTTTTTATAGAGTGAAGGAAAAAAAAGAAAACACATGTTAAACCCCCCCCCATGGTTCCTCTTCAAGTCTAATCAAAAAAATCCCCACTCAGAATGAACAATGACTCTCAAGTGTTACTATTAACAACTTTGTCTGATTTGAAACCAGATCTCTTTAATTAACACATTGGTGACCAACTTATGAAATTTAGTCAACGAAACTCTAATTAAAAAAATTAAGCCTACTAACACTTTTTTGGTCAAACAAAGGTTACATTCATTGGATCTAAATAATTTCTTATTTAGGTTTACATTTTAAATAATATAGAAAATTATGTCAATTTTTATAAAGGAAAGAAAAAAAAATCAAACCCATATATCTGTATCACACACACACATGTGCAGACCATTAAATAGAAAACCGATTATTCAGATTACATGAACACAAATATCCATCATAATTTTTTATAATTACAAGCATAAAGTCAATTATAATTTCTGATAATCATAAACATAAATATTCACTATAATCTCCTATAACTTTAAACTTATTCTCCAGAAAGAAACTGTTAACCAAAGCTACTGACAATCAATTCAATTTTAATCCTCAACTCTTTAATAATAGATATCAAATTCACAAGACTTTATCCTAGTCATATAAATATTTATTCCTGAATTATTATATTGGTAAAAAAATCAATCATTCCCCCTGCATTAAATATGCTAACTACATTTTATACAAACATAAACTGCCTCTATATATGTTATTTTTGAACAAATATAGCAATTACTTTCTCAAATAAAACCTTTAACTTTTCTTATATCAAAAAAAAATATTTTTTTTCCACAATTACTTCATTTTAGTATATTTGGTTTATGGATGGAATAAACAAAAGGCTACAATATATATATATATATATATATATATATATATATATATATTGTAGCCTTTTGTTATATATATATATATATATATACACGACGCTCTATATATATATATTTGCAGTATAAAATATTTTATTAATTTTGTATTTTACAACATATCAATAAGGTTGTGTTAGCTCAGATACCATATTGCATTCAACATGAGGTGCTGTATCTATTTGCCTTTTATGATAGATAAATTCATACACATGTATATACGTGCAGCACAATTATACAATCACTACTATTCTAAATATAAAGTTATTAGTGGATTTGCTTACAGGAAATTTACAATCAATCAACCCCTTTTGCACTCATCATAAGGTGCAGCAGTGACAAAAAATAACTTAACAGGATATAAGGATAAATACATTTTTATACACTCAACATGAGGTATCGTATTTACCGAATATTACAAGTGTATGTGCACATATATACATATGTATATTTGTGTATGACAATTTTCAACAAAAAGAAAAACAAGCAGCAATAAAAAAAACTAATTGCAACCTTTGCTGAAAGTACTAGAATTTGGGATAAAAACATGAATGAAAAGATTTAAATAAAAGCTGTATCATTATGCCTGTAATAACTGTAAATTCAATATATATATATATATATATATATATATATCGCATATATATATATATATATATATATATATATATAT
This sequence comes from Epiperipatus broadwayi, assembly GCA_028023455.1. Lineage (NCBI taxonomy): Eukaryota > Metazoa > Onychophora > Udeonychophora > Euonychophora > Peripatidae > Epiperipatus > Epiperipatus broadwayi. The sequence continues at coordinate 13,982 of JAQFVV010006640.1, forward strand.
ATATATATGCGAGAGACAACTCTCTCTCTCTCTTTTTTAAATGATTAATCATAATAAGAAAAATATATATATTTCTAATTATCGGAAATATCAGAATGAATTAATTCAATAATAAAATATTTTAAAAAAAAAACTTATGTAGGCATCTTCATCTTCTCCTGTTTGGGCTTTGAGTAGGCTTCAATTCAACTAGCTGTGTGGTGTGGATTTTATCTCATTCGAGCATAGGCAAGGTGGCTTTTGTCATCATCGTGGCTGGCTGGAACTGGAGTGATCACATCTTGGTGATTTGGACAGAGAAAGGGTGGGTAAACCAGCTGGTTTTCTACCCCATGGTCATTTTAGTGAAAGCTCTGGTAGATTTCTCCATATTTTCTATCTGCTATAATACAATAATTATTATTAAATGTTCATTCACTATCTTGAATGGTTCATTAAATTCTTAAGAAAACAAGAGTTCTTAAAAGAACTGTATAATGGATTTCTTGTTAGAAAATATCAGCAGTAGTCTAATCCATAAATTAATCTCTAAGTGGTTAGATGATTGAAGAATTCTGGAGCCAAAGTAGTGAACTACTTGAATGCCAAAGAAAGAATGAATCCCACAGCACTGACTAAAACCTATCACCCCATTCATACAGAACCAATCTAGGCACCCCCCTAAGAAGTATGAATCAGCCAACCCTTTTAATTTAGCTTATCACTTAGATTATAAACATTCCTTTCTATTTTTCTGATTAAATTCTACATAGCAGGATTTGATATAATGTTTGGTTTCCATCTTGAATACTCAGACCACTTCATTACAGATATCAATTCAAAAGAATTTCTACTTTATCTATAAAAAAATAATATTTTAATTACATTTATTATCAAACATTTTGCTTTTGGTCAGATTTTTGCCAAAGCAATTAACATTTTTTTTAATTATGGAATAAGATTACAGTTTTAGAAAAGTAATCAAAAAAATAAAAAAATATATACAAGTATGTTGGAACAATTACTTTAATTATTTATTTTACTAATGTTCCAACATGTGACCCATTTCTTCAATAAAGTTTGCCTTTCTCTATTATAATTTTTTAGAGAAAAGCAAAATACATAAAATGACATATACTGAAAAAATACAAAACAATAAAAATAAAATAAATAATAAAAAAAACAGTTTATTATAGTATTTGTGTACAATATTTTAAATTGGTGTGGGTGGCTATTCTAATGCTCAGACCCAACTTCCATTATTACTGTAGCACATTTATATATTTGTTGTGCTTAATATATATATATATATGTGTATATATATATGTGTATCTGTTGTAATGTTCTTTACATCAGATTTTGTGCATGAACATTTGATAATGCCTGGCACAATATGGATGGCATGTTTGATTTTAGAGTCATAAATTTGAGAATTATGTTCTTTGGTACAGAGCTTGGCATAAAGAATTGCTCTCAGAAATTAAGATTCTATGAGATTAATCTTATTATTGAATTAATATATTTAGGGGACTAAATCATAATTTCTTCAAAGAATAATTGCAATAATTCCAGAAATAAAATTTAAGCAAGCTATTACATAATAATTTTATTATTACAGATACATATTTAGAAATCCCAAATTGGGGCATAACATATTTAAAAACAAAGCAGTTCAGTACTAGATAGATAGATAGATAGATAGATAGATAGATAGATAGATAGATAGATAGATAGATAGATAGATAGATAGATAGATAGATAGATAGATAGATAGATAGATAGATAGATAGATAGATAGATAGATAGATAGATAGATAGATAGATAGATAGATAGATAGATAGATAGATAGATAGATAGATAGATAGATAGATAGATAGATAGATAGATAGATAGATAGATAGATAGATAGATAGATAGATAGATAGATAGATAGATAGATAGATAGATAGATAGATAGATAGATAGATAGATAGATAGATAGATAGATAGATAGATAGATAGATAGATAGATAGATAGATAGATAGGAAGGAAGGTAGATAGATAGGTAGATAGATAGGCAGGTAGATAGATATATAGATAGATAGATGGATAGATAGATAGACAAATAGATAGATAGATAGATAGATAGATAGACAGATTAAAAACAAAAAATTTTTAAATTTTTAATTAAAAAAAAAAATATATAAAATTAAATAATAATATATATTTTAATTTATTTTTTATTTAAATAAAAACAACTAAAGGAATATTTAAATTTTATTTTCTATTTTGAAATCTTTTTAATTAATTGAACAAAATTTCTATCTATTAAATTTTTTTAAGCAAAAACCTGATTATACTTTTGATAAAATTCCAAAAGTAGCTTTTGATTAAAATTGTTTTTAATAAAAAAGTTTTTAATTTAGTGTTTTGTCACCTCAGTTGACTATATAAAAAGAGTTGACAAAAATAGTTTAGTAGATATAGTCTTGTTTTAGTATGCTGTAGTTTTGCAGCAGTTGTTTTTAGTTGGCCAGAATATGTTATTTTTGTGGAATGATCATGTAATAATTGAAGAGACAGTGATCCCAGCAACAGTTGCTAGTTCATGATGGTGGAGTTTGAATGCACTTAAGGAAAATATCAACTTCCAGTGTAGAAATTCATAGATACAAATGTGTTCTAAAAGACAGCTGTTTGCCTGGAACAATCCTAGACAGAAGCAAGATCACTGCAGACCAGCTTACCTGGACTATACCTATCTCAATAAGGACTATAAACCAGTCTCACCAACAATTGGTATCCTGTTTTCATTTGTCTATTGTTTGTCCACTTGCTATCTACTAAATTTGAAGTTATCTCATATATATATATATATATATATATATATATATATATATATATAAATATAAATAGATGTAAATTATATATATATATATATATAATTTACATCTATTTTTGTTTACTGGTTCACATTATTTCTGGGTATCTTCACAGCATGTCTGCATGCATTATCTGACTTTCCTTTATGTAGTTTAAATAATAATGATATGCTGATAGAATATTCTGCCAATGTAACATTCTCAGGCTAATGTGTTCTGGTGCTAATTGATCATGTCACAGAATTCTGAGTAATGGTTTATGGTCCATGAATATTCCAAAATTTTTACCCAATATATACTAGTGAAAATTTTTTAATGCAAAACTATAGCCAATGCTCATTTGTCTATTTGGCTATAATTTTTCTATTTTAGAAAGTGTGCATGATGTGTAAGTTACTGGTCTAAACTCTTCTCATTGCAGTGGGATAAGACTACTCCCTCCCATATTCAGATGTATCTGTTCTTATTTTGAAGTCTTTGTCACTGTCGGAATGGACTAAAAGCCTGTCTGATGTTAATACTGCTTTTGGCTTTTCAAATGTTACATTGTATCTCTGAATCCATTACAATACTTTGCCTTTCTTCAGTAAATCATATAATGTTCTGGGTGCCATTGCATTATTTTCTAAATCCATTACCATATTTTTCCTTTCTTCAGTAAATTGTATAATGGTTTGGATGCCATTGCTTTATTTTTTAGGAACCACCAAAAAAATTAGCCCAGAAATATTTGCAATTGTTTAACATTTTCCAGTTTATCTGCATTTTTACTGCCTTAATTTTTTTTGAGAAAGGTTTTTTGCTTTTGTCTGAAATGATGTGGCCTAAGAAAGCTAACTCTTGTTCTTGCCATGTATATTTTTCTTCATCAAGTTCAACACCTGATCTATTAGGTTTTTTGCAACCTTTCTGTAATCTGTTTATTAAATATTTTACTGATGCTGCCAGGATTAGTATGACATCATAATAAGGCATCACTCTGGTTAGCCCATTTAATATATAATTTATTTTCACTTGAAAAATATTAGGGGCTGTTAAGATCTCAAAAAGATGTCTGTTGTAGCTGAAAAGATCAAAAGGTATTGTTAGTATTAATATTTTTGCCATTCTTTCACCTTGATCTGGTTTTTAAGCAGCATTTAGGCCTAATTTCACAAAATATTTTGCATCTGTTAATTCAGCCTGCAACTTCTCTTATTAGGCATGAAATATGCACTTTTATTTAAGCACTTATTAACTGTAACTCTGTAATCAAATTTAGCTGTTTGGTTTAATAATAACTATTATTGGTGTTGCCCACTCTATAGATTCTACATGTGTAATTATGCTTACTTTAACTATCACTCTGATTTTTTTCTTATACTCTTTTTCTTTGAGCTAACAGGATTTTTCTGGCTTTACATATGATGGGATTGATTTTATCCAATTCAATGTGTACTATGTTCGATATTATCACACCTAGTTCTTTTGTGAATAATTCTGGGAAAATTTATCATGTATGTTGTTCTGTTGACAAGTTGGTGACTTCATTCATGTTAATATTTATTCCTATTTCTCTGAACCAGTTATTAGTGAAATGACTTCTTTCTGTATTATATATATAAAGACAAGTTAGCTGATTTATTTAGGTGTTTTATAAAGACTATCACATAACGTACTATTTATAATTTGTTTCCACTTACATCTACAGCCCTGATAGATGTTTTACACATTTCAATGTCTGTACAATCTCCTCTAATCTGTTTCCACAGTTTCTCTGAGATTATTAATATTCCCAACCTGTTGTCAATATCTATGTCTATTTTTTTGTTGCTGATCTTGACTTGCAGCATAAACTTATTTTTCCTGCTTTCGTTGGCTTTGTTAACATTGACAGTGCTACCAATTGTGATTAACTTGGTTTGTTTTCTTTGATAGTGTTCTTCATTTCTTCTATGGTGGTTAGTAGTTTCCTTTCTATATTCTTTATTCCATGTTTTATCTTTTCATACCGGTTTTTTACTTTTATTCCTATCTTCTCACCTAGCCTTTTTACATGTACTATTTTTTATATCCATACTCTTGCATCTGTTACTTTTTTATAATTGTTGCTGCTACAACATTATTAATTCCTCTATTGACCTGTGTTAATGATGCCTGATTTCATGACATGTTTATTATCCATAAGCTTCTTAGCTTTTAAAGCTTATTCACTATTCAGAAGTTTGAGATGATGATTGCACCAACATGCATATTGAGTATTTGAATGCAGGTAAGAACACTAACAAATAAATCTTATAAATAAAACCTAGATGAGGATAGGATAATAATGAAATATTATTAATAGTGAAAGTTATTGATACACTCCAACATAGTATTTATATTTCACTTGTAGTTCAATTCCAATGATACACATGCAAGTTTGTTGCTTTCTGGATAGTTTCCTTTGGCACTGGTTTCCAAAACACTAGACTTCTCAAACTAAAAGAGTTCTTTGGTTTCATTCAGCTGCTGCTCACAATCATGTTGACTCCATACAAAAGTGCTACCCCATCACTTAAGCTTCTTTCAGTCACTCTTCATTAAATTGTAAAAAAATCAAGTCATTTACCACATGACCTAATTTAACAAGCTTGTATTACAAATGTTATCTAATGAGCTTGACAATAGCTCTAAACAAGCTTTTCAGAATATTCCCAACCCAGACCAGTCTCTGTTTCTGGTTTTCTCAGTGGGGTGCTAGGATATTCAAGCATTATATTTAAAATACCATTCCAAGCCCATCACTTTGTCTAATGGTTAATTATTAAGTAGAAAATCTGACATCCATATGTCTTCAAATCCATCTATCTAACTTAAATAGCTATATGGGATTGAACTATGTTCATATATCCCAGATATCTGCATCTGGCTTCCTCTGTGAGGACTTGGGATATTCTAAAATGCTTGTTTAGAGCTATTGGTAAGCTCATTAGATACAATTTGTAATACAAGCTTGTTAAATTAGGTCATGTAATATATGACTTTATTTCTTTGCAATTATATTTTTTGCTAATAAGGCATTGGCACTTTTTTTATTGCTAAAGCTATTAATATATGGTGTATCTGAACTTAGTTTAGTCCCATATGGCTATTTAAATTAGATAGATGGACTTGAAAATATATAGATATTTGAAAATTTCAGATTTTCTACTTAATAGTTAACCATTAGATAAAATGCTGGGCTTGGCCTGGTATTTTAAATATAATGTTTGAATATTGTAGCACCTCACTGAAGAAGCCAGAATCATAAACCGGTTTAGGATTGTGAATATTCTGAAAAGCTTGTTTAGAATTATTGGCAAGCTCATTAGATAACTCTTCATTAAAATTTCCCACCAACAGTTCACTTAGTAAATCCACCAGAATGAGAACCACTGCATTTTGGGTACATTCTATGCAGTTTAACCTCCAGAAGTCCAGGTTCATGCTTGATTGTTATCAGTTTTGTTTTCCTCTTGGTGTTTTAAATTAGCAAACATTTCTTGTCATTTACCAAACACAATTTTCTTATCACGTATTATGTAAATATTTTTTTATTGTTAAATCCTATGCAAAATTAATTATTAATTAAACCTTTTTATTTTCTATCTGATTTAATTATATAACATTTGCTTTTCTTAAATTACTTTACCCAAATGTTTATTAAATTTACTCATATCAGTTAGTGACCTAAAAAAAATATTCCTCTAATATATCTTCATTACTTTTTATGGAGTACAAAAATACTTATAATATAATTATTAAATTGCAATGTACATATTTTTACAAACACAACAATTTTCTTTTATTATTAATTTTGTATATTTAGGATAGAATCTTTTATAATATATGTATATATGTAATAAATTAATAATTTGTATTAACTGAAAGGAGACCCTTTGATTCCTCTTGGAGGCCTTAAAGAAACCGAGCAGGGCAAATTCCTAATGTCCACTCCATACGTTCTTGTCGTTGCAGCTGTTATTACTATGTGATTATTCATATAGTATACGAACATGGATGGGCTGCTCACCAACATGTATTAGCCAGCGTGGTGAGTTTATTGGCTTTTTACCTCTGAGTTTAAGATCAAGAAACACCATGGTCTTTCTTCTCAGTGCCTGATAAGGCAGAATGAATGTTTGTGTAAATGATAAATATTTTTCCAATACATATATACAATTATGACAGACAAAAATAAAGCATGGCCCTTATTCCCAGGAGGCTGTAAAGTCATCAACCAAGGCAGCGGTTGGTGGCCGAAGGCGGAGGGTGCTAAGAATCCCCTGATTGTGGACCCAGGCTGCCATTTGATGACGACTTTTTATTTAGGTACTTACAACTGCAGATCACTTTCAAGTGAAGGAAGATTGCAAGAATTAGAAGAAGAACTGTCTTATATTAAATGGGACATTATTGGACTTTGTGAAGTTAGAAGAAAAGGTGAAGAAACAATTGATTTAAAAAGTGGACATATACTCTATTATAAAGGCACACATATTGGAAATACAAGTGGAGTAGGATTCATTATAAATAAAAAGTGGAAGAACAATATTGTGGAGATTGATGGTGTATCGGACAGAGTGGCAAGATTAGTTATACAACTTAATAGCAGATACCAAATGCAGATAATTCAGGTTTATGCCCCAACAAGTTCTCATAGTGATGAAGTAGTAGAAGATTTTTATATGGATGTACAAAAGGCTTTTGATCAGAGTAAACAACATTTTAAAATTGTTATGGGAGACTTTAATGCTAGAATAGGTAGACAAATGAAAGATGAAATTGCTGTAGGTAATTTTGGTTATGGTAATAGAAATGAGAGAGGACATAGACTTGTGGAGTTTGCAGAAAAAGAAAAACTTTATATTATGAATTCATTTTTTGAGAAAAATGTTAAAAGGAAATGGACATGGAAACATCCAAATGAAGGTACAGCAGAATTGGATTATATTTTGACTAACAGAAAATACATATTTCAAGATTGTAATGTTCTTAATAAATTTAACACAGGAAGTGATCATCGATTAGTAAGGTGTAAGTTATGTGTTAATGTAAAACTAGAGAGACAAAAATTATTAAGAAAAACAATATTTACAGTTGATATTCCTAATCTTCAGAAACATTCTAATGAATTTAAATTAGAACTTACAAATAGATTTCAAGTGTTAGGAGATTTTGAACATGATTCAGATTTGAATGAAATTAATATGAAAATAACTGATACACTTTTGAAAACTGCAACAAAGATAGCTGGTAGAAAAAAGCAGCAATTGACTAATAAAATTTCTACTGAGACTAGAGAATTTATGAAAAAAAGAAGGAATATGAAGATATACAAAAATGATGTATTAAAAAGAATTGAATATCTCGAATTTTGTAAAATGGTACGATAAAGAGTTGAAAATGATATAAGAAAGTATAACTGTGAAATAGCAAGGAAAGCTGTAGAAGAAAGTAAAAGTCTCAAGAATGTTAAACAACATTTTGGTATTGGTAGGAAATTTATATCTGCAATAAGAAAAAAAGATGGAATTACTACTAAAAAGAGAGATGACATCATGAAATTGGTAGAAGATTTTTTATCAAGAATTATATAGTAATAAAGAACAAGTACCTCCTACATCTATTACATCTTCCGAATTACCCAGAATTTTAAATGAAGAAGTGAGACATGCAATTAAATGTATGAAGAAAGGAAAGGCTCCAGGAAATGATGGAATTATAATTGATATATTAAAAGAAGCAGGTGAAGAAATAGAAACAATTTTAGCAAAGTTATATACCAAATGTCTAAATGATAAAGATGTACCGGAAGATTGGAAGAATGCAGTAATAATATTAATATTTAAAAAAGGTGATAAAGAAGATATTAGAAATTACAGACCTATCAGCCTTTTATCAGTTTTATATAAAATTTTTACCAAGATAATTACAACTCGTCTACAGAGAACTTTGGATTTCCACCAACCAAGAGAACAAGCTGGATTTAAAAGTGGTTTCAGTACAATAGATCATATCCAGGTATTGAGAGAAGTCATAGAAAGGACAAACGAATATGAGTTGTCATTATGTTTTGGATTTGTAGATTATGAAAAGGCATTCGATTCTATACACATTTCTTCAGTGATTAAAGCATTGGATCATCAAGGTATAGATCCAGGATATTGTCATATTTTAAAGAATATTTATAAAAATGCAACAGCAACAATTAGATTACATAATGATACTGGAAAAATCAACATTGAGAAAGGTGTAAGACAAGGTGACTCCATATCTCCAAAACTTTTTACAGCAGTGCTGCAAGAAGTATTTTGTGGATTAAAATGGGAAACTAAAGGAGTGAAAGTAAATGGAGAGTATTTAAGTCATTTAGATTTCGCAGATGATGTAGTTGTTTTTGCAAATAATGCTTCAGAGCTGCAGGAAATGTTACAGGAGTTAGCAGATGAAAGTAGAAAAGTAGGACTAAAGATAAATGTTAAAAAGACTAAAGTAATGTTTAATCGATTTGCTCAAAATATGAAAATAAAGATTAATTATGAAGAATTAGAAGAAGTTAACAGTTACAAATACCTTGGTCAGATTATTAATACAGATGGAAACATAATGGAGGAAATTAATCATAGAATTAAACTTGGTTGGAGTGCTTTTGGTAGAAATAACTTGATACTAAAAGGAAATATGCCTATGTGTTTGAAAAGGATGGTTTTTAACAAATGTGTTTTACCAGTTCTGACTTATGGATCTGAGACTTGGACACTTAATAGAAGAGCAATACAGAGACTTCAGACCACTCAAAGGAGTATGGAGAGATGTATGTTGGGAGTAACAAGAAGAGATCGAAAATGCAATGTATGGGTAAGACAACAAACAGGTGTTACTGACCTTATTGAAAAAATTAAAAGATTGAAATGGAGTTGGGCTGGACATATTGTTAGAAGAGATGATAATAGATGGACAATTGAAATTTTAAACTGGATTTCAAGAGATTGTAAAAGACCCAGAAAGAGACCACATGTGAGATGGATGGATGAAATAAGAAAATGTGCAGGGGTGTTGTGGAGAAGAGAAGCTAAAGATCGGAGAAGATGGATTAAACTTGGAGAGACCTTCATCCTGCAGTTGATTGATAATGGTTGATGATGATGATGATGATGAAGATGTTTTAATAAAAAATTTAAAAAGTAGCATTACATAATGAAGTTTTTATATATTTACTGATTATCAAATGTACTAAAAATAATAAATTTTGTAATAATTGGGTTAATAAAAAAATCTAGAAATTTGAACCATTAAGTCTAAAGTAAAGTTATAATTTTGCTTAAATCTATTATAGGAGAAATGAAAGAATATGTAGTGGTAAGTTGAGATCACTTATTAATAGCTGAATTGACTTACGTTTGATAATTTTTTTTTATACTTGTTAAAAATGTTCAAATATTTTGCTATAATATTTATGAAATTTATTTTTAAAAAATAATGATAATAGAAGTAATTTTAATGTGAGAAATTATTTATTGGTATTTTATATAGATGTTAAAGCGAAGTTGTGCAGGCATATAATGATTATTTTCATATATGATTAATATTAATATCATTTATATAATAGTATGCTAAAATTATATATATATATATATATATATATATAAATTATATATATATATATATTGTACCAGGTCGAACCACAGAAACCACCTACTTATACATATATATAAGTTTTGGCCAGTTTCAAACTCCTTCATAATACATTTATAACCTTATAAAGGTTACGTGAATGAGCCGGCATGTTCGAGAAAAATGGGAGATCTTATTGATAGCTTTAACTATCAATAATGGCCCATCTTTGCTGCTAGATTCAAACCCCTACTATCCAAACACTTTATTTGTTTCAGAGTAAAGTCCGGGCGCCAGCTATCTATTCAAAAGAATAAACACCATCTTTGGTCAGTAGGCTCATAATCCAGCACTCGAAACCATCCCATAAACTAGCCCAGTCTAATTTTAATCAGTAATAAATTATACAAAATTGGTGGTGGAAAGAATTAATAAAAGGTTGGTAAAAAGAATTGACTGACAAATAAAGTTTAAGTTATAAAGACAATTTATTAACTAACATTAAATAATTTTAAACATTCTATAAATTTAAATATAATACACACACATTTTAAATTAACATTTCTAGACTAGTTTAAATATTCTTGTAGATTTTAATAATAGAACACTGGTATTTATCTAATTTAACTAATAACACTAATAGAAATGATCACGCACATATTAACTCATAACAATAAAGCATTAATAGCATTTGAAACTTAAACACACATATTAATAGTTCATTTTATGTATGCTAAGAGTTCATATAATTTGAATGTTGAATATTTACAAATTACAGTGGTGGCTTCTATGTATAAATGATAATAAATAAATGTTTACCTAGGATTTTTGGGAACAGAGATATTGCTTGTTGTTGGCTGCTTCTGCTGCTTCTGATGGATTATATCTAACTGGTTAGATTTGGACGTTTCTTGAAGAGATTTTTATGCGAATCCATTTGTTTTATTTTGAAGACAATTGAACATTTGATGGAGGATTTCTGAGTTGTTATGCAGACATTATTTCATGGGCAGGTCTTGCTGATCTTGTTGGACTAAGGGCTGAATGAAGAGTGTATATTTCCATAAGATGCTCAACAGTGCATGTTTGTTTCTGGATTCATAATAGAAATGCACTGTTATCAAGACTGTCACTGCAAACTAGACTGAATAAAACTCTTAACTCAACTGATTGTCCGATGATAAAATATTCAGTATTTATACCGACGAAGTATTTTTCCTTTTGATATCCTCTGGTTAATGTGCAATAGGTGTTGTCGAAATTCCTTTAGTAATTAATCCTAAGACAACGTGTTTTTTGATTGATTGTTTAATTAGTAGTAGCTATTTCAAAACATGTTGTTTTCATATCTTTAATTAGTAGCGCACCGCTGTGTTTTTTTTTAAATACATTTTTCATTTATTTATAATATTTAATACTGATACATTTTTTTTACATTCGCACGCACATATATAATTTTACTCTACACATCAAAACTAGTTTTAAGATTATTTTTCTTCTTTAATTTAAATAAAGAGATTTATATATTTTTTTAAAGCTTTTAAATTGTAGTTCACTAATAATAATAAACTCTTTACTTCCTTTTTATAAAACCTTCAGTTTAACTTTAAGAAAACCCCCTTCCTACTTTAAATCAATGATTTTTCAACTTTTATTTCAACTCTTTTACTGAAGATTTTTTTATTTTAATAATTTTTTTACGACAAAATTATTTTATATACATGTGCCAATTTGGCCTCGGCACAATATATATATATATATACAGACATAATTTTCATGCTCAAAAATTGAAACAATGATATATGCCCATCATTGTTTAATAAGTCATAATATGTACATTATAAAGAAAGTCTGGAGTATAATGATTTATTTCATACATACTTTATGTTGATATTCTGACCCTAATTTATGTATTACATGGATAGTAGACAAAGTTATGAGGAGATTCTCTTCATTACTATTTTATCCCTGTAATCAGAAGCCAATTTCTATCCACCTGCTTACATGATTTATATTGATGATTTCTGGTAATATATATTTTTTGCACATAACCTTTATTATCTTATGGAGAACTTACCTAGTTATTACTGCTTAGAAAATAATATTACTATTGTTAATTGTATAATTTTATATATGTTTTAGAATGTGCAAATGCATTATTCACAACTCTGTGTGTATACTAGGTCATTGAGTATAATGCCTGTCTAGATATTAAATCATTTTGAATGCATGTAAACTGATTAAAGATCAGCATATGCACGTCCATATAACAGATTCAGAAATCATATTATTATACAAAATTAAAAACTAGTAATGTTATAAATTAGCTTCATTCTTGTACTAAGGCAGAAAACGATTAATTTAAGATGATTTTCATCAATGTTTCAATTTGAAGTTTATAACTAGGTTTTATAACACTTATCTTCAATTTGTTAATTTTTTATGCATATGAGATAATTGTCTCTTAAATTTTATAGTTATGAAAGAATATGTTATTTGATATATTTTAATAAAATATTGACCTTTTTATTATTAGAGTTTGAAATGTTTTCATGTATGTGTGTATTTGAAGAAGTATTTGATTATGGTAAGATATAAAGAGAACTTTGTTTTTGTCTGATCTAACTAATATTAAAAGAAATATTCTTTGTAATAGAAATTGTTGTGAAAGATATTTTCCAAGTAAATTTTGTAATATTGTATAGATATAATGTATAAATAAGTCTGAATATAATATGTGTAGTTAGATTACTTTGGGTTCTAAGTAATAATCCAGAAGCATCACTTGGTGGAAGTTCAAATAGTCACAATCACTTTATAAACTGATCATAACAATAAATAAAATATTATATAATTTGAAATAACACTTCAAGACTTAATATTACTCCAGCTTATTTTATATATGTTATCATCATATTCTATAATTATTTATTCATTTCATGGTGAAAGCCTTTTCAAGTATAAATCACTTTCTACAATCTATAGCTCTTCTTCTTTCATCAACTTATCCAATTTTTTACACAATGTTTTAAGAAATAATAAACACCTCCATACTTCACGAATGTTTTAAGAGTTTTTACAATATTTGGGATCCACATTAAATCTTCGTTTGTCCAATATTTTGTAATCTTTTCTATAAATAGCTCCAGTTCAAGATCACCTAGCCACTTTTTTCAATATTTTATCCATAAAATATTTCAATTTTTATCCCTATTTGTTATTGTATCGTAAACTCTCCATTATGATATTGTTTTATTTTATATGTATATGCATGATCTCTAAAATATTCTTCTGATCATTCTAATTTTTATACTTTTGCCATTTATTACTTCGACGTTGTGAGTTCACTTCTATTAAATTTAATGTTTTTCTTTTTTATTTTATTTACCAAGTCTCAATATAAATATTTAAAGGTTTAGCAATTATTTATATATAATTAATATTTTTTTCAATTTGTTTACCATTTTTGTTATTGATTTTTAGAATTTTTTACTTTTTTAAAGATTATTATTTAACCAAAAATCTTAAGATATTCCAAATAAAATCATGCTAAAAAATGTTTACATAATGACTAATAAAACAAGCATTTACATATATATATATATATATGAATAAAACAAGCATTTATAATTTTGATATACATGTAGATTTTAAAGTTAGATGTGAGTTGAATAGGTTGACCTATTAATGACTTACAATAGTTAAATAGTAATAATAATAATTTAATAAGTATATTTTTCATATGCCATAATTAATTACTTTTTCGATATTTATTTCCAGATGAGTATCTCGCTGTTTTTCATTTCTGCTTTTGCTCAGTAAGTTGTATTTTTAAAAACGATCTACGATTAAATTTTTATTTACTTTAATTCATACACTTAAGATTTATTAAGATATACATATATGACTATATGCAATTAATAATGCAAACATCAGTCTTTTCAATTGGCATATTTAATTATTTTTGTAGGGAGATGTTAGTATAACTTATTTACGCAGTGTCATTTAATTATCCTTTTGTAAAAAAGTCAAAATTATCTATAGTGAACTTAAAAATTAAATAACTAAAATATATAATTTACTAATCTTGTATCAGACTTATAAATGTATATAAATTAGCTAGATAAGATTGAATAGTTAATGCTTTGAAATTTCAAGTCGTAAAATAAACCATTAGATAAGTTGGTGTTAAACTCTGCAAGTACATATCTATATTGTAACAGTATGAAAAAATGGGGGGGGGGTGAACCTGAGGTACTGGCATTCAACATCATTAACCCCAGTTAATGAATCAATCTAAATGTACAATCATCATTAAGAATGGTCAATGATAAAAAAAAAACCACCGTTAACCTTTTGAATGGATTTTAAATGGGTCTACTATAGACCAGGCTAATTATTTAACTATTTCCCAATTTAAGGTAGCAATAGGACACAATACTTTGAATGCACAGACTTAGGTGCTAAGCCATCAGAATATATAAAAAATCAAATAATGCTGCAGTACTAAATATTGTTGATCATTATCAATGCTCTCTGGTCTTTTAATACTTAAATAAGATTTAATGTTTACTTATTAAATCATTCTTAACTATTAAAACAAATTGATTAAAAGATATATTCTGTCTTCATTCTTATATCATTACTTCGATAACTATTGCATGTCATATTCCAGCTGGCTGGTATATTAATTTCGTTCTGATTTATCATTAATGTTCACAAAGGTATGCTTATAAACATTGAAGCTCCAAGAATAAGGGAATTCATTTTATTTTTGATCATTTGTTCAACATTTAGAGTGATTTTCATCCCATAGTCTGATGGCGGGTGATTGAACAATAATTTCATATGTATAAGTGTGTATACCTGTTTGAAAAAAAATTTATTACTATCATCTTTTCTGAAAATGAATAACGACATTACGTAATGTAACAAACGGGTTCGAATACACGCATATGTAAAATATGACATAATTGATAGTGTTAATGTAGGGACCATGTATAAACAAATAAATAAAAGAATATATGTAAACGGTCATTCGAAACCCGGTTACAAGTAATGTAGATATAGCGTATGTGTGAGTATAAAAATATGTAGTTAGTATCGGAGGGGTTGCGATCACTAATATATGTAGAGCGGTATAAAGCGCAATTAATTATTCTTAGATAGATTTTATTCACATAGTTTTTTTTTTGAGTTTATTAATAATTTTGGTAACACGTGTTTTCTTTTGTTGAGTCACCTTGTGAACATGTGAGAACTGAAATAGGATGAGTGAATTGCTGTAGGCAGTTTGGTAATAACTGGCGCCGGGAAGGCGGAAAACTGGTCCATGGATATAGTTTTTTTTTGTGTTAAAGAACAATGGAAGGACTGGTCAGCGGGGTAGGAATATGCAGAAAGATTTTGAAGAGTTAAAGGTGAATACAAAGGAATTTTTTTTTGTCTTGCGCTCGAGTGGAGAAAAAGGAAAAAAAAAAAAAAGAGAGAAGCGGCTTGAATCCTAACAAGGAGGACGCAAAGATTTTTCTTAAGAAGTTTTAATATATTTTGTCAGAAAATGTCGGGGTAATTGGATTGTGCGCTAGTCGTTACTCGACTCTGAGGATACTCGTCATGAATTCACCTGACCGGATTTGCGAACTGTCATAATAAATCAAGAGATTTTGTTCCATCGAGGAAATGTTGACCAAAATCGTTCGAGATTTAGACCTTTGCGAAAGAGTACACCAACTACTCCACCTCTGAAACCTGTCACCGGACCTAACGACCATTGGAACTGTTTGCCTTCCGTGAGATCCACCAGATTAAGTTCGTGGCCAGACATCAATACAGACTTGTTTAGTCGAGTGAGTCCAGGTAAAGTGACACGTCACCAACTATTTTCTGTATATGTATCTCAATAAAGAATTCGTGTTACCTCAGTTAATTGCTATATTAAAATTTTATATTTAAAGTTAGATATATGACTATATTAATCATACCGCTCACATATATATGTATTTGCATTATTTGAGGTGTGGATGAATGAGCGTGATATATATGTGTGTATGATAATGGATGGCCTGAGTGTTTGCATAGCAATCATATATGTAGGTCCGAATGAGATTTATTGGGAGGGTATATGATCAAGTAGAATAAATCCCATCAGACCCGGGTTAGATTAAGGATTTCGAGCTTTAAGCTATCGCAAAATAAATATATGCGTAGGACAGTGTGGGTTAATTTATAGCCTTGTTCTCTAGATAGACAGATGTCCCCAACCTTGAGATTGAGCTAGTTCGGTGCGTCACCACATCAGATAGATATCAGAACCTATATATATATGTTTTCGAGGAGGTAATTCCTACCTACTGGTAAGATTGGCGTGTGAGATGGGTTCAAACCATGCTCATAAATACCTCTCATCGAAGCTTCGGGTGAGAGTCCATAATGGAGGAATATAGATATGTCGGTGGGTGCTATAATGGCATCCCAACTAACGGGGCAGCGAATGTTAGAGAACGGGCAAGTAAGCAGATTTTTTTTTTTAAATAAAAGAAAGGAAAAGGGAAAATAAAAGCGATAGTGGTGATAAAGCAGAAAGAGCGTGAAAACATATGGGAAAGATGGTAGATGGGCATGTTCTGCGGGCGAATGTGTGGATGAAAAGGTTCTCATAGGGTCGTGGGGAAATAGCGTTGATGTATGTTGAAACATATATATAAAGTCAGGGTTTAGAAAGCAGAGGTTAAGAATTTATCCAATAGTGAGATATCATAAACGATATCGTTCAAGAGGATAAGAAGGGGAAAAGGTATCAGGTGGGTCATGACAGGACCACAGGAAGCCGGGGTGATGAACCTGGCACATAACCTTAATAATAAGATAGATAAAAAAAAAATGAAGCCAAAAAATAAACAAAATGGAGAAAAGCAGAAGGTGACGGAAGAAAAGGAAATAAATATATCCGAGAAGATTTTAGAAAAATTGGAAAGTCTGGAACTCCGATTTCAGGAGATAGAACGGAGACTAGGGATAAAAGGCGAGGGAAGGGCGGAGAAACCTAACGAGAAAGAAGTAGAAGGAAGTTTAGATGAAGGGAAGAGGGATGTAAATCAAAGACTGAGGCCTAGCGAGACGGAAAGGCCGGAGCATATGGGAAAATGCAAGGAGGTGGCGGTACATAACCAAGTGAACCACTTTCTAAAGGTACGACCGTTTGCAGGTCAAATGGGGGAAGCTCCCGTAGAACATTTACGGAGCTTACGAAGATACTTCGACATGAATCCCATGCCAGAGGAAAGAAAGTTGGTGGTAGCGTGCAGTCATTTAAGTGGGAATGCCCAAGAGTGGTGGGACTCATTGTCCCAACAGCCCACAACCCTCGAGGAGTATCAGAGGATGATACGAGAGACCTTCTGGTCAGAAGACCGCCAAGAACTCGTGCAGTACCAAATCATGCGAGAAAAATACGGGGAAGAAAAGGAAGAAAATTTTTCTCAATTTTTTCACAGTCAAGTGGCGAGACTAAGGACGCTGGATGCGTGTCACATGTCTGAAAGTCACATCATTCGAATTGTAAGGCACAATATGCCTATGAACATGGAAAGGATGATGTTGGGAATGAGGAAGGCATCCATTGGAGAAATGGCAGAGCTGCTTAACGCTCTGGACATGAGTATATACGATCATAATGCACCGTTAGAGCGATGGAAGCAAGGTAGAGATAGGACAAATATCCAATGTGGGGCAGCAGAAGGACACACCAGCGGGAATGTCACACCTAGGAAGAGTGGTGAGGATGGTCATAGACCGAGATGGCCATACGAACCGGAAGCTCAACGTCCGCCGGAGAAGCCGAAGCTCACACAAGAAAAGGGATCGTGGACACCGAAACAGAAAGGTGATCCCGGGGAAAGTAAAGGAGAAGAGTCGTTTAAGAAGCCATTCAAATACAAAGAAGGTATTTGAAGGCTATCGCACCAGGGGGGTATGTAACAAACGGGTTTGAATACACGCATATGTAAAATATGACATAATTGATAGTGTTAATGTAGGGACCATGTATAAACAAATGAATAAAAGAATATATGTAAATGGTCATTCGAACCCGGTTACAAGTAATGTAGATATAGCGTATGTGTGAGTATAAAAATATGTAGTTAGTATCGGAGGGGTTGCGATCACTAATATATGTAGAGCAGTATAAAGTGCAATTAATTATTCTTAGATAGATTTTATTCACATAGTTTTTTTTTTGAGTTTATTAATAATTTTGGTAACACGTGTTTTCTTTTGTTGAGTCACCTTGTGAACATGTGAGAACTGAAATAGGATGAGTGAATTGCTGTAGGCAGTTTGGTAATAACTGGCGCCGGGAAGGCGGAAAACTGGTCCGTGGATATAGTTTTTTTTTGTGTTGAAGAACAATGGAAGGACTGGTCAGCGGCGTAGGAATATGCAGAAAGATTTTGAAGAGTTAAAGGTGAATACAAAGGAACTTTTTTTTGTCTTGCGCTCGAGTGGAGAAAAAGGAAAAAAAAAAAAAAAGAGAGAAGCGGCTTGAATCCTAACAAGGAGGACGCAAAGATTTTTCTTAAGAAGTTTTAATATATTTTGTCAGAAAATGTCGGGGTAATTGGATTGTGCGCTAGTCGTTACTCGACTCTGAGGATACTCGTCATGAATTCACCTGACCGGATTTGCGAACTGTCATAATAAATCAAGAGATTTTGTTCCATCGAGGAAATGTTGACCAAAATCGTTCGAGATTTAGACCTTTGCGAAAGAGTACACCAACTACTCCACCTCTGAAACCTGTCGCCGGACCTAACGACCATTGGAACTGTTTGCCTTCCGTGAGATCCACCAGATTAAGTTCGTGGCCAGACGTCAATACAGACTTGTTTAGTCGAGTGAGTCCAGGTAAAGTGACACGTCACCAACTATTTTCTGTATATGTATCTCAATAAAGAATTCGTGTTACCTCAGTTAATTGCTATATTAAAATTTTATATTTAAAGTTAGATATATGACTATATTAATCATACCGCTCACATATATATGTATTTGCATTATTTGAGGTGTGGATGAATGAGCGTGATATATATGTGTGTATGATAATGGATGGCCTGAGTGTTTGCATAGCAATCATATATGTAGGTCCGAATGAGATTTATTGGGAGGGTATATGATCAAGTAGAATAAATCCCATCAGACCCGGGTTAGATTAAGGATTTCGAACTTTAAGCTATCGCAAAATAAATATATGCGTAGGACAGTGTGGGTTAATTTATAGCCTTGTTCTCTAGATAGACAGATGTCCCCAACCTTGAGATTGAGCTAGTTCGGTGCGTCACCACATCAGATAGATATCAGAACCTATATATATATGTTTTCGAGGAGGTAATTCCTACCTACTGGTAAGATTGGCGCGTGAGATGGGTTCAAACCATGCTCATAAATACCTCTCGTCGAAGCTTCGGGTGAGAGTCCATAATGGAGGAATATAGATATGTCGGTGGGTGTTATAGTAAATACAAATGACTTTCAAGATGAATAGTTGCTAATCTAGCGTTAACATTGATCCAGATTATCACACTCCTTTACAAACATCATCCATCGTTTATATACAGCAATATAATTATGCTATAAACAAAAGAATAAGTGAGTAATTTAAAAAGGTGTGTATGTAAAGAACCTTATTATTGATCAATTTAGTTTTCTGGATGAAACATTATATTTCAACAATAATGCTATAGTATTCAAACTCTAATGACAAAATATACAAATAGGATAAATGAAATAATCTTAAAAAAACAATTAATTTACAGTCTGTAATAATTAACTTTTTATGTAAATATTTTTAAATAAGAAGACTGTTTCATATTAGTTTTCCACAGTATTTAGTTCATTTGGTGCAGCCTTTCTACTACTGCACTACTGTGAGCAGAATTGTTTTCAAATATTCTTAGATAAAGTCCAAATTCTCTTCAATATATATCAACAGAAATTTATTGGAAGAAAATAAAATATTTACTCCGTTAGTCATACGACAGATCATGGAAAGGTATTACTTTTTTGTTTTACCTCCTACCAAAAAAATAATGAGATAGCCATTTATTGTTTAATAATAGATAAAAATGACGATTGGATCCACATATCAAATTAAAGGAATGTTAGCTTAATACTCTTATTAGTAATTCACAAACTTCTTTTCACAATCCTATATGTAAACATAAATAACAATCTAAAATATTTCCTGAACTGTTTGTAATCATATTATGCAGTATGTGCGGTACGATTATACACTTGTAAATAAAGGCATTTTATTTATTGTAATTACAATGCACATACATAAGTAAATTATCTCTCTTTAAAGCGCTCAAAAAATTACATATTGTACGTGTGTTGAACTTTCTTAACATATACTAATGGCAGATATCTACTTAATTGGGTGTGCATGCAAGAAGTTCTGTAAAATTGGTCCAGGGAAATAAACTGTTATAATGAATGTGTATATAGAATTTTACACACCCACATTTATCAAAGATGATTCTCCAATAATAATTATTTACTCTGAAAATTAAAATTCAGTTTTATTTCCTTACATACATATATTATTTGTTGTGAGTAAATAAACTCTCCTGAAGTTTGACTTGTTGTTTGTTTACTATGAATACAACTTGTCTGGTACAGATCAAACTGCTATAGTTGATGAAATAACTGATGTAAATAATCCTCGAGTGGCACAATTTCTAATTGGTATAGAAGTACACCAGCTTTGAGTATAAAATAGCTAAATGTCTATTTATAATGGTATTAATGAATAACATCATAAGTGAATATGATATCAACAATGCAGTAGGTTCATGTCTGTATGTCAAACATGTAGAGAAATATATGCTGATAAATAACATAGGGCAAGATAAATATAATCCACCAAAGATATCACAAGTGGAAAATAGACTGTGTAAATCAAAGATTTTCAATGAAGTAGTATACCTCAAGCTAAATATAAATTTCTAGCCACAACTTCAAAATAAATGTCAGATTTGAGATTTAAAACCAGGATTCTAGCACCACATGAGATACAGCTTTATGAAGTTTAACTAAATAATGTAACTTTAATGCTAGTTTGATGACAAACTTCTTGATCAACTATTATGGGTAATGACAGACAATAACTTGATAGAATTTATTCTGAGTGTCTTAACATTAATATATAAAGATTCCAGTCAAAAGTGCATAGCCTATAAAGTAATTATGATGCTGTGGATTCTCAACACTTTAAAAAAAATCAAAATTATCAATAACAGTAAATAAAGTGCAAGTTAAAATTACAAACTAGCAAAGCCCAATGAAGGCTTTTATATGTTATATTTGCAGATGAAATGGTCATTTAAAAAAGAACTGCAAATTTTAATGTGAAAGATGTGAGGCATGTGACAGGTCTGAACAGATCACACATCTGACACATGAAAGATTTAAAAAACAAAATTAATAAATATGTGGAGTCCAAGTTATAGAAAGTGCTAAGAGATAAACTAACATTAAAACAATAAATGAAATGAACAATATTCATATATTGCTAGATGTAAATAGTTACTGGCAAAATATTAGTATGCAAATTGATTAAAGAATGGATTGTTCTTAATCTCACAGCATAATTGGGCTAAAATCACTGGGAATTGTTAAACAGACATTACACTTCAGAAAACTAAGATGAGAGCCATTGACATGATAATAGGCTAAAAATATATCAAAATGTAATGGTACCTGTCAAGTTGAAGCTAAAAGTAAAATAGATGATGAAACAGGACCTGACCATTAATCTAGGAAATAACTGATTTAAACCATTAAAAATTTTGATTGACATAGTTTAAAAAGTACACACACAGTTATATAATTTGATAACACTGCTGGTCAATGTATAATTATTGAAAGAGGCACAGTCAATTGCTTTAAGATCAAGTAAGGTCTGATTTGCACTAATGACAATGGGTAAGAGAGATAATTCATGAACTGGTTGAAAGAGACATATTAAATTCTTACAGAAGAGTCATCTTGGGTCACCTTAGTTGTGCTTATTTTAAAATCAGATGGAACTTTCTGCCTCATAATGTTCAGTAAGTATATTAACAAGAGATCTTATTTGGTACTGAATGAGTGGGGAGATAATAAATCATTGCATCAAGCAAATTTTTTTTTGCCAAAATTAATTTGAAATCACATTTTGTCAAATTGCAGTCATTATTATATTACCTGAACTATTAACTATTGAACCATTTCTTTAATTTGTACATCTGATTTTAATTAATATCTGTATTGGGTTACCAGTTACCTGGGGGTTATTTACACCTTGTCTAATATATTTTTATAAGATAATGAAACTATGGCCTTCAAAAAACAATCCAAAAAAGTGTATAAAAAAGAAGACAACAATTACATTTTTTGATTATTCTAAAACTCCAGATTATATAGAGTTGGATAAAACATGGTTTGAAAAACCTTCAAACCATTTTTCTTATCTAAAGCAGTTTCTATTATGGCTACCAGTGTCAATGATATATTTGTTAACATGCTGCTTTAATTAAAAGAGAAATGATTTACTATTCATTTTTAATATTTTCATGTGAGATTTTATTACTTATTTAAATGTAATAACAAAAGTATTAAATAGTATAGAGACATGAAAAAAAGCTGTTGATATTTTTATTTAAAAAAATAAAATTTACTAAATTAATAATAATATATAGGGAATTTGATCAGACTTTCACATGACCCTCAACTATCCATGCTACCTCGCACATGTCAAAAAGATAAATAATCACCAATATTTGTATTTCATGCTAAACCAGCACTCGTCAGTTGGTCTAGATTATCATCTCCACACATATATACAATCAATGCTCAGCTTATATTAAGATAGCCTAAACCCTCTATATATTACATATTGGAGTCCAGGTATGAAAAATCATGTACTGTAGGCAAAATCCATATAATAAATTAATAATAATAAAAGAAATAATTTCCAAATTCGTTTATGCTTCTTTCCACAACATATTCAATAAATAGTTATTAACAAACAGCATAACTATTTTCTTGTTCAAGTTAAAATAAATGATACAAATATAAAACATTAATTTATAACATTAATTAGTAATGATACAAAGATAAATCATTAATTACCAATATATTTTAGAAGATATAAAATAGATGAAATCTTAAAATTATTTTAATTTAAAACATTGTCAACGATCATTTAGCAAAGTCCAGTCTTGTCATGGATTTTAAATCGCATGTACCTTTTATCTGTATAAGTCTATTTTTTTTTACGGCATTGGCTTGGCATTTTTTTTTTTTTTTTGAGTAGTGGCGTCTCCATTTTACTTTATTCAATTACAGTTAGACTATCTGAAGTTGATCTTATAAATGAAATTGTTACTCTCTGGTGTAGTAATGGCAGCAAATTAAAATCGGGCACATATAATCAGTTCAAAGCTTCATTTCACTAGTATTAACAGGTTCAGTGATGACAGAGACACACATACATACATTATCTTTAGTCTGACATGGGCAACATTTTACCAATATTTTTGAGTGCTTTTATATTCTTAATAGTGCAGAAAGTGACCTTTTCAGAGTTTAAAATCAACCACTCTGTTTACTTCAGCTTTCAGCCCCGCTGGGCACTCCAGGCTGTTGTAGAGTCTTGAGGTCATTAACTTCTTTTCAGCTACCAAAAAAATTTCTGGTGATTAATTGATTCAGTTCATGTTGCTGCACAAATTAAGTTTTGATAATAATTTATCACGAATGAAACAGCTATAGACAATGCCCTACTTCATCACTACTGTTTTTCTTTATCGGCACCATTTTTTAAATTAATTATTTAATTTTTTCCCAATTTTCAGATTTACCTCTCTGAGTTGGATAATTTTTTGCACCCAAAATCTAATCTTGTTTGTTTTTATATTCTTTTATTACAAACTACTTTTTAGACTTTTTTTATGAAATAATGATAAAGAACAAATATATATATATCTTTTATAGTATACACTTTAAAAGTTTTATAAAATGTATTTTCTACTAAAAATGCATACTTTACAACTAGAATTTCTTTCAAAAGAAATTTATTTTACTATTTTTTTCTGGTTAAACTTTAATCAATTGTGAAAAAGAAAAACAAGGAAAAAATAATAAAGGTTAGCTAATTTCATTCATTAATACAGCTTTGTTTCATCCCACTCTATTAGTGCTATATATAGGGTATATGAGCACAGATTTTCACATAACCCACCACTCTCCACACTATCTCATAACACTGATACACTTGAACACATATATGTTGAAAAGATAAATAATCACCAATATTCGTATTTCATGCTAAACCAGCAATCATCAGTTAGTCCAGATTACCATCTCTACACATATATGCTATAAGTGCTTAGATATATATTAAGATAGCCAATCTTCATACTTTAATAGACAGGCTTCAATCTACTCCACACTCCAACTCTTCAACTGTCCATCCAATTGAAAATTTGATGATGGAACGCTCAAAGGCCACCCTAAGGCTGAGATTCTTGTCACACCCATATTGAGCTAAGGTCAATCTAACCACTCATACACAGGACATAATCCATTTAATACAAGGGATGGGCAGATATCTCTACTATGTAATAACTGAAACACACAGGCTTATTATATACCTGTGTTTATATATGTAATATATAGGATATATGAGCACAGACTTTCACATTAGTGGTAGTATACTTCGTACCAATAAATGGTGTACTATATATACCTACATAGAATTGTTCAAGTACAATAAATTACTCTACCAAATTACAATTTCACCAAAACTGTTTCAGACAAAAATGGACAATTGTGTATTATGGGATGTATTCCTTACCTTGATGACATTCTAGTAAGTGCAAAAGCAAAAAGTGAGCTAACAAAAATTAAAGTCTATGTGAAGCTGGATATAATTGGTGTAAAATTTGATGTTCCTAAATGTACTTAATCCACTACTAAAATCAAATTTCTATGATGTGTAATTAATACTAAAGAAAAATATTCTCATGTGGAAAAGTAATTAAATGCTGCTGCAACTAAATAATGTCAAAGATTTTCAGGCAATTTTAGGACTGCTCCATTTTCTTTGAGAATTTTCTAAAAGAAAAAGCACATATTGCCATGACATTATATCATTTATTAAAAAAGGGTCAACATTAAAAATAAAATGCTGAGCACAGCAATGCTTTCAATGAAGCTAAGGATCTTTTAACATCCAAACAATTATTCCTCCATCATACATAATGTATAGGAAATCACTGTTATTATTGATGCCTCAGAATATGGCATAGGGACAGTAAAATCATTGCAGTTATGAAGATGAATGCATTATAGTTTACTTTTCCACAATGTTGATTACTAAGAAAGCTTTGGCAATTATATATGTCATATAAAAAATTTCACTAGTGTGTTTATGAATGTGAGTTTAAAATTTACACCAACAACCATCAAACTCCAGAAGACACCATTCAAATAATGATTCATTAGATCAATATATTAGCAGTGTATGTCTTTGAGTTAATATATAAATTGGGTAAAGTAATTGGTCATGCAAATACATGGAAAATATGAATAGCTATGTGCAATTCTGAGTACAAAAATTTAAGGTCACCTATATGAATCCCGTGGAATCAACATGTCAAATAGCATGCTAATTATCAAATCTTACATAGTTAGTTTAAGCAGTGTTTGCCTAATAAATAACTTAGTATAAAAGTTCATTTGGAATGCATGTGAGAGTTTCTTAATATCTAGTAATTGTGTTTTTATGATGGATCATGTACTGATATCCATGAAAGACAAGACAGAAAACAAGTGCTAATCTCATTAAATGAACATTCAGAAAAAAAGAGGATGAAGAAATTAGTGTGGTTTTATGTATACTGGCCAAATATGAACTATGAGATTGAGCAAAATGTTAAATGCAGTAGTGACCATCAATCTGAGAAAATTATAAATTTAGACTAAAGCAATTCAACCATGGGCAGAAGCTTCACATAGACCATGCTGGGGTTCATTGAATGCTTAAATTTTTCAGACAATTATATATTCGTTTTCTAAATGGCAGAATATAAAATTATGAAAAACATCAGACAATGTTATTAGAGCTTTGAATGAAATATTCTCTTGCTATAGATGACTCAACTATTGTCTCTGATAAAGGAAGTGATTTTACATCATATTATTCAAAGTCCTTTTGGTTACTAAAAGAATACATCTTATATTAATATCATCATACTATCTGAAATATAATGTTCTAGCTGAAATAACAGAGCAGCATTTGAAAATTACATTAAATAAATCTTCATACAAAAAGATTAGCAAAGCTTGAGCTGATACTATGAATCCAGCATTTTATCCCACTATGTTTACTAAAAAACATCTGCTGCATTATTAATGTGATAAAGGTTCCAAACATATTTGTCAATCTTAGAGACTACAAAGAATGTACTAAAACAAAGTTGTATGGATGAAGAAAATTTCAAAATTGGTGAAGCTGTGTGAATACATAATATTTTGAAAAGATACTGATTTCCTAGAAGAATAATTAGAATTATATCGAAAACGTTAAGTGTAGTTCAAATATCAAATGGAAGACAATTAAGGAGACATATTAACAACTTTAGAATTTGCCATGCTGATTACTAGAAACAAGACTCAGCAATATACATTTTATTCTTAATGAAGAGAATATTTCATAAAAGAGAGAGAGAGAGTGCAGATATAGCATGAATACCATCAGACATAGAATTAGTAAAAAGCAATTAAATGATATGGATTTGGTGGAACTGAATCTCTCATCTAATGAGCCAGAAACTGTACAAATCTTGAGTATCTTTTCTTCTACAAAGTGCCACCTGGAAGAACTACCAATCAAGGTGAAAAAATCCACCCTTGTAAAAGCCTTTTTGAGAGTGTTGGAAACCTACAAGATTGGAAGATTATTTTATGTAAGTAAATAAAGAATAATTTTCTAGAGAGAAGGGAAAATTGAAGTGTTTGTAATAATATAACACAATGTTTGTAGATATGAGTATACACATTTATTTAGATAATTTTAAATAAAGATATTTTATTTATTGTAATTACCACTTACCACACAATAATAAATTATCCTACACTAATACACTTCTGATTATTTACATATTGTTAGCTTGGAGGATTTTAATATTTACTAATTTATTAAGATTATTCGGAAGTTGCATTAACGTAAAACGTCGGATTATCTAATTAACTGTTTAAGCACGCTAGAAAGTGTAAAACTGACACAGGAAAATGAATTGTTATAAAATATGCATGTATAGAATTATTGCACACATATTTATCGAAGATGATTCTACAATCAAGATTGTCTTCTCTAAAGATTAACATTAGGTTTTATTCTATTACATATTCATATATTATTATTATTTTCATCAGTAAATAAACTCTAGTAAAGTTTTCTTATGTTGATGTTGTTTACTATAAATGGCTGGGATTTTGAGATACTCCTGGAACACACAGCATTGCTTACAAAATTTATAATGTCGAAATTGTGTTTAGTGTTTTCATCAATGTAATTTCATTTAAATTTAATTGCCAACTTTATTCACATAATTTCTACAATGACGATATATCTCTGTATTGCATTCTTAAACTCACTAAGGCAACCAAAATCATTTGTTCTGATAAATAATTAACGTTAATAAAATAATCGACAACACTTAAAACCCCAGACTAAAATAAGTGCAACATTAAATTAAAATAGGCATATATGTAATAACCAAATATATTTTTCAACCCAATTCTCTTTTTCTAGATTCTCAGCTACTAATGTCGAGATCATTTTTAAAGTTATGGCTATATATTACAGGAAAAAAAAACAAGAAAGTGTTTTACGACAAATTCAAAATAAACCAAGAATAATATTAAAATTTGAAAATTAATTAGATACCAATAAACAGAGTTGTCTTTCATTTCCCATTACCTATGAAATTGTTGAAAACATATCGATATATCTCTTAAGTAAATTTGTTAAAATTAAGATCTCATAAAGGTTCTTAATTATCGATTTATATGAAACAGTTTCTGCTTAACGTTTTATAACTGTTTATAAATTTAAATATCGCAATGCATTAATGAAGGTAAACAGACATATCGATTGATAGATATATATATGTAGCTAAATAAATAGAAGGGTAGATAAAATAATAGATAGATAAACAGACAAACTGACTGAAAGATAGATAGATAGATAGATAGATAGATAGATAGATAGATAGATAGATAGATAGATAGATAGATAGATAGATAGATAGATAGATAGATAGATAGATAGATAGATAGATAGATAGATAGATAGATAGATAGATAGATAGACAGACAGACAGACAGACAGACAGACAGACAGACAGACAGACAGATAGATAGATAGATAGATAGATAGATAGATAGATAGATAGATAGACAGACAGACAGACAGACAGACAGACAGACAGACAGATAAACATAACGTTCACTTTGTAAAGTATAAAGATATTGTTTGGATTTTTTTACTAAATAACTATCACTTAAATAGCAAAAAAAATATTTTTGGATTACAAATAAATATCAGAAAATTTAGACTACATCATCATCTCATCATTTCCAACCATTATCAATATACTGGAGGGCGAAAGTCCTTTAAAGTTTAATCCAATGTCGATCCTAGATTTCATATCCACAGTACTTCAGCAAACTTTTTATTTTATACACCTTTCTTATAAGGGTTTTTTCCTAGAACTTTTAAAACTGTTGGGATTCAGATTAAGTACTTCTATTTATTATCACTTTTTCTAGAAAAATATTTAGTCCAGTTCATTTCAGTTTCTTAATGTTTTTAATGGTGCCAATGAATAACTTTCTGTTCTTATAGATGATTTTTATTTTTGATTTATTTTTCTATTCTTAAAGTAAATTTTTCTATTAATAATTGAAGGGTCTTACAATTCTTAAAACATGTTTAATAAAAAGCCTTATTTTTTAAACTAATAGGCATACGACTTTTTTATTATTAACTTATTTTTACCAAAAAATCCTTCTAACTTTAATTAAGTGATTAATTTCATTCGTGACATTTTCATTTGTTAAAATCTGGCAAGATATTTGTACTTGTTAAATTCCTCTAATTGAAAAGCTATTAAACACCACTCTTTTTAGCACATATTTTTCATCTTACTTTCTTTTATCTGATAACCCTTGTAACATTTTCCGTTCTGCAAAATCTAAATAACTTAAATATCCATTTAATTTTTCTCCCAATCCAGATTATACTTCATAAAAATAGTTGTGAAAAGATTTGCGATATGAAATCTCCTATCATACACTCTTAATATTTATCTTTTTAATATCACTATACGCTCTAGAATATTGATAAATACTCTCAGGATATGACAATATCCTGGATTTATATATTGCTTTGAAGAGATTTAAATGCCTTTTTATAAGCTACAATTCCAAAGCGTAATGGGAACTCATTCATTGGACGTTTGCATGAATTTTCTAAATCGTTGGATGTTATCTACTATGATGAAACCAATTTAAATTTATTCTATTTATGAACTGGTGAAAATCCACAATTTGCTGTAGGTAAATGATAATAAACAGGTATAATTTTAAAAAAACTGATAGAGGTTAATTCTTCTTTGTCATCTTTGTTGAATGACAATATTACTACTACATTCTTCCAAGTATCTGGTCCAACTTTATTTTTGGCAACAATTTCCCTATTTTTTTACTAGCTTTTTTTAATATAACAATTATCAGTTTTCTCCTCTTTCATAGATTTAATTGCATGTTTTATTTTTTCATTCAAATCTGAGGAATTCAGAAGATATAACTGTTGTATTGAAATTTTATATTTTTGTTCTTTATAGTACGTAATTCCATATAGAATTCTTCTACATATATCATATTTTAATATTTTCTTCTTATTTCAAAAATAACCTTCCAATATTTTATTTTCTGCAACTATTTTTTTCAATTATATTTTCTTATATACTTATTAACTCTTTTTATACTACTTTATAAAACTCTAGATATTCAATTATTCTTAATAGATAATTTTTCTATATTTCTTTTTTGATTCATACATTGTATTAGTAGAAAATTCACTGGTAAACTGTAGCTTTTTTGTGTCAGCTATCTTTCTTGCAGTTCCTAATTGTTTATCAGTTATCTTCATATTGATTTTATTCAAATATGAAACATTTGTGGAGAGTGGTGGGTCATGTGAAAGTCTGTATCATATACCCTATATTACATATATAGACACATGGTATATATTAAGCCTGTGTTTCACTTATTACATTGTAGAGATGTCTGCCCATCCTTGCATATGTATTTAATGGATTATGTCCTGTACATGTGGGGTTCAGATTGACCTTGGGTCAACATGGGTGTGACAAGAATCTCGGCCTTAGGGTGGCCTTCAAGCATTTCATCATCAGATTTTCAATTGGATGGATGGTTGAAGAGTTGGAGTGTGTAGTAGATTGAAGCCAGTCCATTAAAGTATGAAGATTGTCTATCTTAATAAATATCTGAGCACTTATAGTATATATGTGTGGGAGATGATAATCTGGACCAACTGATGATTGCTGGTTTAGCATGAAATACGTATATTGGTGATTATTTATCTTTTCAGCATATATGTGCTTGAGTGTATCAGTGTTATTAGATAGAGTGGAGAGTGGTGGGTCATGTGAAAGTCTGTGCTCATATACCCTATATTACATATATAGACACATGGTATATATTAAGCCTGTGTTTCATTTATAAAATGAGTTAATATTTTTAAATGATTTTCAAATTCTATTTAAAATTTTTTAGATATTACTGAAATTACAAACATCAACTGTTAATAAATATCTTTTTAATACTTTTTATCTTTTAAATTTGTCACAAACTTATATCTTTCATTTTTCTAATCAATTTTATTTCCCATGTTATAATCTTAAACTACATATATAATCTAATTCTGTTTTATCTTCATTTAGATACTATCATGCCTATAGCCATTTAACAGATTTATCAAAGCAACATTCATAATTTTTTTTTTTCTCCTAATTTCAAAACCTTGTGCCCTCTTTCATTTTTATCTCTGTAACTTAATTTACCGATAGTAATTTCTTCTTCCAATCATTTACCAATTTTAGCATAGTAGATTCCCATGATGATATAAAAATATTATTTTATCTGATATATAAGTTAATTAATTCATCACCTTGAGAACTCCTTGAGATACTTTCTTTAAACACTCTAAATACATTTTTAAATATGAATGCAAAATAAATTAGTTAATAAAATTTTTAATAAATTATAAAAAATTATCACAAAAAAACAAACAAATGAAATGCGACATTAGTCCTTTGGATGTGCTCTAATTATTATATATTGTTTGTCGCTATATGCGTCTAACTTTATATTTTATTGTTAGAGAGTGTGTTGCAACTGGATGCAAGAATTGTCCACCAGATAAGCCAATTTGTGAGACTTGTGAGTGCGTTCCAGAAACGTAAGTAAAAAATATATATAATTATAGTGAATTATTTATAAAGTTTTATATTACACAAAATACATATCTAAGTCTTCTACCTCACACACACACACACACACACACATATATATATATATATATAATCAAAACTACCCCAAATCCAAAAGTCAACCAGACCAGCATAAAAATAATATTAAAACACAACCAAAGGTTTCACTGCTACAAGCAGACTTCTCAAGTGTAAAGAACTACAAAAACTAAACCTTTGGTTGTGTTTTAATATTATTTTTATGCTGGTCTGTTTGAATTTTGGATTTGGGGTAGTTTTGATTATATATTGACTAGTTTAGCTTTATGCTTGTAATGTTTATATAATTCGGAATTACATATAGTGAATAATTAACATATATATATATATATATATATATATATATGTTAATTATTCACTATTGTAATAACAATAAAAATAATAAATTTAATGGTAATTAACTATTATATACAGTCTTTCAATCAGCAGAAGTATTTTCAGTTAATTCCTTAACCCTCCTCAACTGGCATTAAATTCAAAAAACATAATAGAAGCCAATGTTATTAATTCAAATCCCATGAATCCCGAATTTTAAAGTTAGCAGCTTGTTTTCTATTTACTAAAATTGTCTCCTTGATTTTTTTTTATCATGGTTTCTCTCTTCATGAAGAATCTTAACACATTCAAGATCAAATATGAATTTATATTTACATGTTCCTTTCATGATCCAAGAAAATAAGCAGTCATTAAATCATTTTTATTTTTACTTCTCACACACATATTCTTTTAGTCATTTCTTAATAATCCATCATGATTCACCTATATATAACAACAAATATCCACAAAAATTTAATACACAACATTTCTTTTTTGCTTGACAGGTTTGTCACATTTAGAATTATTTACTAACTTATTTACCCTTATTTGTAACACAAAATGAAACTTTAAACACATCTTTATATATATTCTTAAAAAATTTTACTTGAGTATTTGAAATATATGGAATAGATATTTATTTTTATTGTCAATCTTCAACTCCTTTAAATCATTGTAACTCTTTTTAAAATGACAAAGTATTGTTAATTTGTTTAATCTTGTTCCCAACATTAAGCAATTTCTCAATAAATATCTCAATATTTTTTAATTTAACACAGTGGTAATGACATAATTTTTATTATAAAACAGAAAACATCTAATACTTGCCATCTCATGCATAACTGTATTTTTAATAGACAATTTATATATTTCCTTTTTTGCAATGGTTTGATTACTAATTTATAATTTAACATACTATTATATCTTTGTAATAAGTAAATCTGAATACTTAATACTTTTGTCCTGTTCCTATTCAATAGACCATTTCAAGCCATTCAAATTATTTAACTCCTCTATAAGCAAATTTATAGTATTGGTATATCCACAAACAAAATTTCATCCACATACTTTTGTAAATTTTAATATATTTCTAAAAATACACCTCTAAAATATTACTCTCATATGTAGACAAAACAAAGTTGCATACTTGTGCAACAACAGGCAGACCCACAGGCCAGCCTTTAGACATTTTCTAATATCGATCTTCAAAATAAGCAACAATGTTACTTACCATCAAAAAATTTTAAAGAATCAATAACAAATTTTATAACTTAAAAACAACTTTACTTTTTAATGTATGTTCAATTATTTCTATAGAATCTACTCTATCAGTAGAACCATACACTACTGTCATAACTACTGAAGCAATATCATCACTTTCTTCAATCACTATATTTTAATTCTAGGTATGAAATCAAAAAATGAAGCAGTAGTATTTTCCCAAATTCTAAAATCTTTTGTAGCAGCTTACCAATATATTTAGAAATCTGATATATAAATGAACCACCAAAATCAATCATTATTCGCAAAAAAATACCTTTTTATGTAATTTTATATTTTTAAAAATACAGGTCATATAGTAAAGGAAGATATATTTTATAGCACACATTATTACTTATGGCTTTATTCTTAACCTTTTTAAAAATATTGTTAATAAATTTTATTTTCTGACCATCCATATTATATTCTTCAATCAAAAGAAACCAAGTTTATCCATTTGCACTTTAACTTTCTCAATATACTGACATTTCTTCATTAAACACATCCTCTGTCCTTTATCTTCTTTCAAACAAAACATATCAGTTTTTAGCTTCTGTTTAAATTCTGAAATGGCCAGTTCCCATGAATTTTCATATAAAATCACATTCAATTTATAACATATAACTTTCTTTATAATTTCAACAGCAATATAACTATTAGCAGGAATCATTTCAAATGAAATTTAAATTGCCACAATTAATTCCAAATTATAATTATTCCAAGTACCACCAGCAATTTAACTTTGAATGACTTTTTTTTTATTTTTCTCCATATATTCTTCTTCCTTATTCTACTTTTTAATATTCAGGCAGCAGAATTTATCGTCTTGCTTAAAGGAAAAAAACCTAAAATGATCTTTTAAGCATTGAACTCTGGTATTCATTTGCAATAACCTTAACTTCATTACTACTATAATCATCTTCTCTTATATTGTAGAAAATTATCACACAAAGCTTTCCTTTCACTTTCATTCATAATAGTTTTTCACTCTTGACTTTTATGCTTGCTATTTTTTTATATGTGTTTTTATCTCTGGAGTTCAGAACTCTCTCAAATTTAGAATTGTCTAACATTTTATCTTCTAAATTCCCTTTTTCATCATTACTTATTTTCATGGATGTCTGAATTTGTATTTTATTTTTATTACATGATAAAAGTTTATCTCTTTTAAATAATGAGTTTTATGTCCATTAACTAAATTCAAACTCAATACTTCATTGATTTCTTCTATTATCACACTTTGTTCAAAATGTCATATTCCATATTAAATGTTTTATTTTTCCCAACATTTTTCACATGTCATGTTGTTGTTATTTTCTCTGTATTCATCTAAACATTTTGCATGAATCGGTCAATTTCAGCAAGATTGGTGTCATCTGTGAATTTTTTAGTTTTTTCTTCTTTATGTACTACATCAAAGTTTTATTCCATTTTTTACATCATTCTACATGTATCTATTGCATTTCTTTCATAAATTAGATATGTCTCATTGTTTGCTTGTCTTGAAACATTTGTCATCTTTCTTCAAGTTCTAGTTGCATTTCATTTCAATCTCTCCACAATTATTTTTTTAAATTTCTACATAAATAAATACAGCATTTTACTATTAAATGTCTTCTGAATATTTTTGTACTGTCTGATCAGCTTCTAGCTCTATCATCTCTGATTCCATTGGCTGCACTGGCTCTTGTGTTACTGATACATTCATGTCTAATTGTGCTTCCATCCTGCTTGTTATTGAACATGATATCATTTACACATTTAAAAATATGCTATAATATTCTTGCTTATTATTTTTATTATTGTACTTATCTTTTTCTTCACCAGATTTACAAACTTAAATATTTTTATTTATATACTATCATTAAAAGAAATACATTAGTCTCAACTTTTTGTCTACAATTGTCTACATAATAGCATGATACACCTGCTTCAATATTTATTATATATATTTACTTACCTACTGCTGGTTACTAAATATTATCCTGCCCACTTAGACTCAAATTATTGCTTTCAAAAAATGTTAGTACATATAAATTTTACAGACTTGCTAATCTTATTTCTCAATCTAAATATTTATTGTGCGTTCTTTATTATGAATCCCAATCATGTTCTCATATTCAGTATATTATGTAACTGTACAGA
Source organism: Epiperipatus broadwayi (assembly GCA_028023455.1). Taxonomy (NCBI): domain Eukaryota; kingdom Metazoa; phylum Onychophora; class Udeonychophora; order Euonychophora; family Peripatidae; genus Epiperipatus; species Epiperipatus broadwayi. The sequence continues at coordinate 49,826 of JAQFVV010006640.1, forward strand.
AATAAAATTGAGAAGAAGAAAAAAATGTTTAGACCACACCTTGATTATACCAAATATATAATGTCAATTTTATATTTTTTTCATTATACATAAATATGTAATGGTAAATTTTGACTCACCTTAAGCAAAGATAATGTTTAGATTAAATAATAAATAAAAGTTTGATTAAAAATGATTAAATACAATAATCTTAACCAAACATCTGTGATGACGATAATTATTTATAACCTAGAAATAAAGGTTAAAGTATGTTCATATTTTTCCACGAGTATTTATTTATTCTTCAGTTTCAATAAAATAAAATAATAAATAAAAGTCTCAGGTGTCAAATCTTCTTAAAAGTAAGTTTACTTTTGGAAAACTTATTAATGCGTGATCATCATTATTAATAAATTAATACCATCATTCCTGCATGTTCTCAATGAATTGCATGATTTTGAGACATGTGGATATTAATAGCATAATCATTAGATTGACTTTGATAAACAAACACAAACTAAAATGGATTAATAGAAAATAATTTAACAACTTATTAACAATAAATATATAAAATTGTTTATTATACTTGCAACTATTATTAGGTGTTCAAAATATTGAAGATAATAATAATAAGAGCTATTTTCAATGCAAAGCCTTAGAATAATTATCCTGATTATATCATACCAAATGAAATGTTGAAAAAAGTTAAAACCATGATTTTCTATATTTATAAATTAGTCCTCATTAGTTCCTCCAAAAATGGTAGTTATCCTCCTGGTGTAGTGATGATGTTAGATGAGATATTCTGAGGTATTAGTTATGTTAGTCAACAATTCTGGTAGTTTTTATGATATTGCCCACTTCTTTCTTCACAGCATGCAAAAAACAGGCAAAGCCTAATTTTTGAAAACATTGCTATTAGTCTGTGGATCTGATTGCATTTCTGTGTGTTTTGTCTAGTATAGATATTAGTTTCTAGCCACACATAATAGATAATATTCTGCTGGGAAATGTTATGGTTTCTTGTGCTGGATTTTAGTATTGAAAATTCTTTTAATGTCAGCAAGTTATAGCAATCCAAACTACTATGGTGAAATACTGTTTTAATTAGAAGTTTCATTTTTCTGCTTGGGATCAGTGTAACACTGTTTTTAAGGCTTAGAATAGACTAGTATCTCAGTTGGTTCTTTCTGATTTATGCCCCACATGCTGTTGTTTACCCTTATTTCTGGATTCAGAATGTTTCCAAACAACAGTTTAAAAATAGCCAGTCAAAAGATGTGACATCATTTTTTTATGTTTTTGAAAAAAAAATTCATTTGTCTCACATGTTCAAAAAGCAAATAATTTTATAGATATTTTTTAAATTCCGCCACTATTTTATATCAAAGAGAAAAATAGTTTTTTCTGTCTTTATTTACATTAGAGATAGAAAGAAAAAGACTATCAATTTTTAAAAACTGACTATCAACACTTTCCTTTTTTATCAACCCACAATTTTAAATAACATATTTATGTTTGCCATTCAGTTCACTTTAAGAACTTGCAAATTGTTTATTCAAAAATCTATTTAGAAGGAACTTCAGAAAAAATCCCAAACACTTTAAATCTTCATGAAATACTACTACTATGCAATTCAATTAAAAATCTATGCACATCAAAACTATGTTTTTCCCTTATAGTACAACATATCATTTTATTGTTTATCTCTTATTTCAAAGTAACTTTTCATTATAAAATACTTAATAAAATGATTAAAAATATAAGCTAACTTTTTTTAAATGTTACAATATATATATATATGTGTGTGTGTGAGTGAGTGTAGGTGTGTGTGTGTGATCACTAGATGGAAATGGGATGGAGCAGAATATGGGAAAATTTAGACTGGGGAATGGAAAATAAAGTGGCTAACAGATTTCTCTGGGCATAATTGTTGAGAGATTCTTGACTCTGTATAAGGAGAAGCTACAGTGCATCACATCACATCAAGCTTTGTTTACATAAGTACAAGTCTCCCAGCCCTTCACTGACATAATCCAATAAGCTCAAAACCAGCTGGTCTGGAGGTGGGGATATATGATAGAGATTTTGAATTCTTTCTCTTTCAACACTTATGTAAACAAAGCTTGATTAGAGCTATTGATAAAGCTCCATCTAGTGATCATAAAATGCAAGTTTAAAGGCAAGTTATGAAATTTATAACTTGTTATATATATATATATATAGAGAGAGAAAGGATATACAAAACTATGCTAATAACATAAAAGGCTGAAACCTTTGACAGAAGCACCTTAAAATGCTTATATGACAGCCAATCAGATGTAATAATGACTGCGTAGGAAACTCTCAAGTCAAAACACAAGGCAGATATTTTATGAGAAAAAATGGTTCCCACCTTTTTTTCCACTTAAATTTATATATAAATAAGCCAGTCTTAAGCATTTTTAAATTTAAATACAAAAATAAAAATGTCTCAATTATCATTAAATCTTTTTCAACAATACCTCCTCTGTTTTAAAAATTCTTATCACTTGGGAGATGCTGATTGCATTGCTGAAACATGTAGCAATGAGTGATTAAAACAGGCAAAACTGTCTATATGTATTGCCACACACAGCAAGTTAGAGTAATCAATGGATGCCAGAAAGCTTGTGCATAAAATCTCCATCTAGGGCCTACTCATTCAATATCCCCAGACTAGTTTTTGGCTTTTGGCCTTCATCAGTGAGAAGCCTTGGATCTCAGAGCACTGAACCTAGATTTTAGGATCTAATGCAATCCTCTAGCAGCCACCTTTTATCTCCACTTAATGCAATCCTCTAGCAGCCACCTTTTATGTCCACTTAAATACAGAACTATGAGTCTTAAATTGAAAACACCTTAATGTTTTCAATCCAAGCCCATTAGCTTATATAGTCATATGGGTCTGAACTCAGTTCAGTACCCATACATTTTGGTAGATGGAGATTTTATGCACAAGCCTTCTGGAATCCATTGATTACTCTAGCTTGTTATGTGTAGCAATACGTATAGTGACTTTTGCCTGTTTTAACAATAGTTATACACAAGCATAGAAGTGGATGGTCATGTGATGTTTATTGGCTTAAAAACAATCATGACTAATAAAATAGTGGTGGCTATGGTTATTAAAAAACCAAAGACACCAAAATGTATGAGTATTGAACTGAGTTCAGACCCATATGACTATATAAGCTAATTGGCTTGGATTGAAAACATTAAGGTGTTTTCAGTTTAAGACTCATAGTTTTGTAGTTAAGTGGAGATAAAAGGTGGCTGCTAGAGGGTTGTATTAGATCCTAAGATCTATGTGCAGTGCTCTCAGATTCAAGGCTTATCATTGATGAAGGCCACAAGCCAGAAACTAATCTGGGGATATTGGATGAGTAGGCACTAGATGGGAATTTTATGCACAAGCCTTCTGGCATCCATTGATTACTTTAGATTGATGTGTGTGACAATATGTATAGTGAGTTTTGCCTGTTTTAACAACAGTTATACACAAGCATAAAAAGTGGTGGTCATGTGATGCTTATTGGCTTAAAAACAATAAGTGATGTCATATTTTTCTGCATATACCAAAAATAATTTTTTATTGAGTTATTATTTAAAATATATTTTTTGCATATATATAATATTTAAATATATGTACATTGTCTATAGTAAACTTAATGTAATTATAAGGGCCTTGAACTCAGGTTTTCAAACTCCTTCCATCTTTCCAATCCATTTTATACAACATATACACATCACCACATAATGTGAAAAAAGATAAACGATCTCCAATATATATATATATTGTGCTGAACTAGGACTCATCAGTTGACCAGATCACCATCTGCCATATATATATATATATATATATAATCTGTGCTCAGATTATATTAAAATAGCAAATCTTCAACTCTTATATAAACTGAGTACTGATTGTATATATATGTAGCAATGTTGAAAGTTTGAGTTCAAGCTATTTTAATATATATATATGTGTGTGTGTGTGTACTTAAACTATCATGTTGTCATGGTGATATATCTTCTATTTGTATGACCTGAATTGAAATTATAGATAATATATGTGAAGCTTTTCTGAATGTGAGATACTTTTATGCATATAGACACCCCGTATTCAAGTCAAATAGTATTCATTATTGATCAATAAATAGATATCTAACTATAGGTAAAACAAAGAGCATAATGGATCAAATTCTAATCACCTAATAATTGGATAATCTTAATAAATGTTGCATTGCATTCTCCGTCAATGTTCTTTTATGTTAAGCTAATGGGTTGACTTGGAATGAGATGTGTAATGCCTGTTTTATTAACTTATATATGAAAGCATAACACCTGATCATCAGTAATGGCAGTCATTTACAATTGTTTGTCTCTCTCTTAATATAATATATTGTAACATCTCCATCATAAAATTATTACAACATTTAATAAATCCATTATTGTCAAGATTTGTTTAACCAATTTTCAATCAAAATATTCACTATAGGTAACAGTTTTATACTTAAAAAATGAAAATGAAAATGAAAGGATGAAATTTGAATAACATAGCATTTTCAAAATTTGATCAATATCTTATAAATTATAAAGTAACTAAGTGCCTCATTTAGTACTTTTAATGGGTGTATGTTTTACTCAGTTTTAAAAAATTTAAATTTACAGAGAAAAAATGTTTTTAATATTAAATTATAGCATAAAATTGATAAAAAAAATTGATAATAATAATATTAGATCAAGTTGTTAAAACATATAGCATAAAATGTTAAGATTTATTATTATTTTTTCTGTATTTTATTTTTCATAATCTCTAAGTGCTCCTTTTTTCAAATAAATAAGACTACATAAATTTTAATACAATTCAATTTTATATACATCCCTTTAATTAAAAGTAACTTTATATATATTTCAAATGTCTATTTCATAACACATTCCTGAACAATATGATCAAAAAAGTGTAAAAAACATAAATGATACCAATATATATATATATATATAAAACAAAAAAACAAGTTAAAACTTGCTAACGCTTGTATTTATGACAATAGATGGCGTTCTACAAAAAAACACCGTCAAACATACGCTTGACGGTGTTTTTGGTAGAACGCCATCTATTGTCATATATATATATATATTCAAAGAAATCAAGTCATATATCACGTGACTTAATTTAATAAGTTTATACTATAAATGTTGTATAATGAGCATGCTAATAGCTTTTAACAAGTTTTTCTGAATATCCCAATTCTCAGACCACTTTCTAACTCTGGATGTCATCAGCTGGTATTTTAAATCTAATACCTGAATGTCCTAGCACCTCATGATGATAGCTAGAGCTAAAAACTGGTCTGAGGATTGGTTTGTAATGCAAAATAACACAGTTTATTTCAAAAAATAATTTATCTATATCATACAACCATGAAAACATATATATATATATATATATATATATATATATATATATTGTGACCTTCTGAATAGGCACAAGAAACAAATTTTAAATAGATAGCACTGTATCAGTAATAAACTAATTGCATTTAGCTAAAAAAGTGAAATAACATGAAATTTAAAAATTTTTTTTATTAATAATCCAAAACCTTGCTTAGAAAGTATTTGCAGATATTATTTAGAGGTTTTATGAAATTTAGTATTTCTTTGATGAGTATTTAATAATAGAAAGGAGGTGGCTTGTCACATAAATGGTTAGTGCATAGGTTAAGTTGATCCATATTTGTCTTATTAGTCTGTAAGAACAGTGATTGATATTGGTTTAGTGATTATCTGATTTATTTGCTCATTGATACTCCCATTCATAGCATAGTTAGTGCAGTATATTTGACTCATGGTCATATAGGCTTTTATTTTAATCAGATTAGTGAAGTACTTATGGTGCAGCATATATGTGTGTATGTATGTTTGTGCCAACTTACAACTTCATTTTTCACTAATGTATTTGGTTTTGACATAGAATATTATGTTTTGCAGTGAAATATATAAATTTATAACAAATATCTTTGATAACCAATTTAAACACATTTTGAGTGATTAATGGGTAGATGAATTGGTGAATTGTTAAGCAGACCAAATACACTGACAACTATTTTATTTGCTAAATAATTATTTTTTATTATTCTAGAAATCCAGAATATATGTTTTTTATTGATTCAATTTATTTAATATTATTTTGAAGACAAAAGGTTTTTTTTTCTTTTTCAAGAGAGAAAAAAGTTATTGAATTTTTTCAGCTAATTAACTCAGTGCAAAGGGTGGGATTAATCTTCTTGAAGTTGACCTTTGGGGGGAGTAACCTCTTGATTGGTGGAAGAAATAGATATCTAAGCAATAAATGGTAATAAAAAAGGAGATAATATACAAGAAAGTAATCTGCTTGATTACAATTCTCTCTCTCTCTCTCTTTCTCTCTATGTGGTTCTTCTTCCAAATCAAGTGGTTAATATTCAATTTCAATTCAAAAGTACAACTTTCTTTAAGTATTATTTTCCTTATAGAAAACTAGTTAAAATAATTTTATTTGAAATATAAAGAAAGTATGGGAGCATAATCAACTTCAAAAATATATATATCACCCTATGTTTTTAATTAACCAACTTCAGATTTAATACCATCATTTAAAAATGCATACGTGCATCTATAACTCAAGTTTAAAATATCTAATCTTAATCTTTAATATTAATGAAAGAATTGAATTGTATGAATTTTGTTATTTTATAGGAAGAATTATGCAGAACTTTTTAAGAAAAGATTTTATAAACTCCAGATTAAAGAATTCTTCTGGCTATAGAAGAGGAAAAATCAAATGAAAGGATGGGTGTGGCTAACTTAGCATAACATGATTTAAATTATTATTAGTGGACAAAAATTGTATCTAACCATTCATATTGTATAGGATTATGGAACTGAATGCATGGCTTATATAACTAATGGATAACTAATCTATATTAAATGTGCATATAACTTAACATGAGTAGAAGAGCATGAACATTACATGTGTACATTTTCTCATCGATACTTAATCTATCACTAAAATGTATTGTCATTTAAAGAATTATGTAGACTTAACTGAATATTATAAATTAATTAACTATTCATCTAATGGATGGCCTTTGATAAATTATTGCGAATTCTCTGATAAATGTAATTATAGTCATTGTCAATTGGTGGAAAATTAATGTTCCTTTTGAAATCTTCAAGACTGATAGCTGAGTTATAAAACTGAGAAACCACCAGTTAATTAAATGATAAAATATTATTAGAAATCTGCAGCAGTAAATGTAATTTATTATGAAAGGAAAACATGTTAAATATTTCGCATGCTATATTGTCAGCAGTTTCTATTAGCTATTTGCTAAGAACTTTAGAAACTGCTCTTCAATTGGATCCAAAAATGTGTATTGTCCATCCTGTTGGAATTGTCTATATGTTTACTAACCTCTATTTCATTTTAGAATTATTATCATTATCTTCATACATGCTTAAGAAGCTTTATTTACAGACTGTACAATTTTCCAGCTAAAGAATATTTAGTCATTTCTTTTGTTGTTAGTGTATGGTAAATAGGTAAATCAATTTACATGTCCCTATGCTTTTTTTATTATTTTTTGTTGCTCCAAGATCATCTCGGTTACATATAATATGAATAATATTATACTGGATAATTGATTGTTATTTTGATATTTTTTTTTTTATATACAGATAGTCTATACGTTTATGTTAGCGATAGAAATATTTATTTGCTATTATGAAGCTAGCAGCTAATTTTAAAAAGAGGTAAATGCATAAAACGTATTACTTTATTTATGCATTTTCAGAGATGATGAGGTCTATTTAATAGTAATTATTATACTCAAAATTTGAAACATCTATAGCTCGTCATATATTAAAATTTTATTTCGATTTATTAATTAATATTAGATACACAAAAGTGTTGTTTTATCTTTCCATTATTAGAGATGATGAAGTTTATTTAATAATGATTATTATACTTCAAATTTAAAACATTTATAGTTCGTCATAAATTAAAATTTGTATTTCGATATATTAGTTAATATAAAATACACAAAAGTGTTGACTTATGTTTCCATTCTTAAGGATGATGAAGTCTGTTTAATAATGGTTATTATACCTAAAAATTTGAGGCATTTATAATTTATCATGAATAAGAGATTTTATTTTCGATTTATTAGTTAATGTTGATATAATATCTATGTATTGAATATGATTTGAAAATATTTTCTTCATTGTTATGCATGTGTGTGTCTGTTTTGTGCGATTCATTTATAGAATTGTTAAATTTAGAGTCGCTTGACTTGTATTTTTCAGTCGGTTTCGGATGATGTAATATGCCAAAAGAGGTGAAAGAATTAGGAATTTATCTAAAAATCAATTTTTTTTTCCGAATGAAATGTGTTAAGCAGCTATGAGGAAAGAAATCATTTAGGATATATATTATATTGTCAGGCATTAAGAGAACTCTCCCTTAGTTCATTTAAATACTTATCATGAGTGGATTATATTTTCTAGATTAAGCAGGTGTGTGCTATGATGATTATATTATATAAAGTGAAGCAGTGTATTTCCCTTGTTTTCAGTGATGAGACTGAGTCCAAACCAATATTGAATCTCTGAGTAAAGTCAGGGAGTCACTATATTTTGTTGTTTAGATTAGTAAAATTAAGAAAGTCTTCTTGTCCCTCATGTATCCATTTTGGAATGTTTTCCCATCATATATTCATAGGTATGTGTAATATAGTTTGCCAATTAAAATAAAGGTTAGGACTAGTTTCTTTTATGGAACATCTAAAGTAGAAATAGTGCTAAAATTGTTGGTTGGTCTATGGCATCATCCGTATTATGATATTTTATCTTTTACTTTCATAAGCACACTGATGGGATGTAGCTGTGTTAATTATATTATAAAAGGTGGCATAATATAAAAGCATGCACAAATACTATTGATCCAGAAGGTATGGAAGAAATTTATCATTGGATTTGTAAGTCTTCAGTAAATGTTTCAAATCATATAATACTAATTTATTTTAAATTAGCAAATCTTCAGAATGATTCATCCTCATCTTGAATAAGTGAACAGAAAAAAGAGAAAAAGAAAGTGTAGCTACTTAATAAAATTGTTCAATTGACTTATAAAGGATAGTATGACCTCTCTAACTCACATGTTTAGATCTATATTGCATTGTTTGATAACCCCAGGGTTGGTTTGGTTAACACAGAATATTAGAATTAGCTGATGGCATGTATATAGGTGAAGCAAAAGTATAAAGATGTTTCTCTTAATGTTTAATTATTCCAATGTTAGTCTGTTCAGTAATGGATACTGGAAGTGGTTAATAACATGTATCTGTTTGAAGCAAAATTATAAAGATGTTTCTTTTAATGTTTAATTACTCCAGTGTTAGTTTGTTAAGAAATGTTTAATAAAGCATATTACAATCAGCTAATAATATGTATATGCTTGAAGTAAAAGTACAAAGAAGTTTATTTTAATGTTAATTACTCCAATGTTAGTTGATTCAGTAATGAATATTGGAACTGGTTAATAACATGTATATGTGTAAAATAGAAGTATAAAATGTTTATTTTGTCTACATAATGTAATAAATGTTTTATTTATTAAAAACCTTGTTGAGAGTTGTTCTTTTGCATGCATTCATATTCTTAGTTTCCACACATACATATCCAATATGATATGATTGCACTATTTCATGAATTTAATAATGAACATGTTCAAACCTGATATCATTTTCTCGATCCAAACATTATATAAAATGCTTAACTATTCGATGATCCTCTGGGAAGTTTATGTACTTAGTTATTTGGTTTGAAATAAAAAAGTATCTATTTCTTCATTGTCTAACCACTATTTCATTAGAACAATGCTCAATTTTATGTCATTACCTTTTATGATGGTAATTGGTAGCTATTGTAGAATATGAATTTTTAAATAAGTTGTGTGATAAAATCCCTGAGATATTCCCTTATTGTTTCAAAGTAGATATTAATTTAGTCATTTGATTTAAACTTATCATATAGCAAAAGTTAATTAGTGCTTAAACTTATTGTACAGTAAAAGTTAATTAGTACTACATCTTTGTTTCATTTAATTTAAACTTATTGCACATTAAAAGTAATTGGTGCTATATCTTTGTTTCATTTAATTCTAACTTATTATATAGTAAAGGTTGATTAGTGCATTTAGATGTTGGAAGGAGTTAAACTTGAATTATAACTTATTAGTTTGGATGGTTGGAACTTTATTGATTTCAATTACTTATTTATTGCAAACCCAAGTAGATATTTTACTCTTATTAGTTCATAATATTTCTGTTTGTATTTTATTTGGATTTTTCATATTATAGAATTCTGTGGCCCTCCACTGAGCTAAGCTAAAGTTGGATATTATTATAAGAGAGTCAATAATAACTCAGAGTAGAGTCAGATTAGTAGTTTATTCTATTATCAGTAGAGTGGCACCTCATATTTATTCATAGGAGATGTAGGGTTGGTATTGGGGGTGGGTTACAATATATATATATATATATATATATATATATATTGTAACCCATATATATATATATATATATATATATATATATATATATATGATCACTGGATGGAGCTTACCAATAGCTCTTATCAAGCTTTATTTTATAAGTGCCAAAAAAAGAAAGTATTCAAATTCTCCATCAGGAATCCCTATCTCCAGATGAGCTTGTGGCTCACCTCAGTGGAGCGCTAAGACTCTAGAAACTAAATTTAAAATACTAACTCAAAAGTCAGCACTTATAAAACATGTTTCTATCAATTTGAAAGCATGAACTTTTCAGACATGAAAATGTCTTCAAATTCAGCCTTACAAACCAGATAGCTATATGGGTCTGAATTTAGGTCAATTTCGTCATACAGTAATAGCCTCTGCAATATAGCATTGCAAACGCCTTTAAAGGTTCACTTATAATAATTAAAACAAGTCATAAATTTCATAACTTGCTTTTAAGCGGGCATTTTTTGATGACTAGAAGGAGCTTACCAATAGCTCTTATCAAGCTTTATATTGATTAGAGCTCCATCTAGTAATTATTAAATGTAAGCTTAAAAGCAAGTTGCAAAATTTGACTTGTTTTAATTATATATATATATATATATACACAAGCAAACAATTTAATGGTAAAAAATATATTTTAAATTCTTTAGGCTTTCAATTATGTAATAATCCTCATCAGCTTTAAATGAATTTCAAATTTTAATGTTATGTAAATTTCTATAAGCTGTGTATGGCCATATTTTCATATTGCCTATTAATAACATTATATCTATATTTATCTATCAAAATTGCTTCTTTAATTTTCCTCTCTTTATGATTCCTTTCTTCCATTAATATTTTTATTTCATTAATATTAAATGTAAATCTATAATTACAAGTCTTTCCATGGTTAATGAATACTGAAGCTGTGTTAAATTGACTATTTACATTATTTTTAATCCGATTATATAATAACTGATACTCTTTTAATCTTTTTTTCACAGAACATCTCGATTCACCCATATATAATTTATTACATCCACATGAAATTTGATAAATTATATTACTTCTTTGCATTTTAGGAATTATTCTCTTAGAATTATTAATCAATCGATTAACATTCAGAGGAATACAAAATGAAATATACTTTTCTTTAAATATATTTTAAATTGATTTAGACACTAACATAGATATTCATTCTTTATTATCTAAGGTAACAGTGCAAACCCTCTTCTTATTATTAAATGAATTTACTGCATATAAAATTTGGTTTTTATCATAACCAACCTATAAAAGTTCATTAGCAAAAAGTTCAATATTTAAAATTTATTACTCCTATATTTACATAATTTATCATTGCGATGCAAAAACAATTTCCGAATGTATATATATAAATTAATAGTTTTGGGGCTGAACCATGTATTATTTTCATTTGATATTTTGACAGACTAGCATTCACTATTACATTCACCATTATCAAGGTTAACCTTGATAAGCTTAATCTTGATAATGGTGGATGCTAGTCTGTCAAAATATCAAATGAAAATAATACATGGTTCAGCCCCAAAACTATTAATTTATCTACATCATAGAACCGTGAAAACATTAAATATTATATATATATTGTAACGGGATATATATATATATGCGTTACATTCAAATTTTAATAGTAACTTTTTTTATCTAATACAGAATTAAAAACAAACTGTCAAAATGCACAAATAACGAATTATTAATTTATTAATATGTTAGATTGATTTAAATATTAAAATAAGCTTTAAAAAAATAAAAAAATTATAGAATCGAAACAAAGATTCTAATCTTTAAATAAAGTATAAAATGAAAACCTTTTTAATAATAGCGAAGATTTTTTTAATTATAAAAAAATTACAAACAGATCCTTAAGGCAAAATCACAATTAAAGAAATGATTACGAAATAGATAAGAGTTCCCGCCCAGAGATAGAGACACAGACCTAAATGGAAAACCCAAAATCTTACCTTGGACACAAACTAAATAAACCAATGGAATGCAGACATGAAATATGTTTGATGAATCCTGCATTCCAGAGATAAGGTACCTGAGGACTATAAAAAGAAATCTTAAACAATAATTAGTTAGTTGGAGAGAATCAGAAAATTAAAATTTTAAATTCAATTGTCTTTGTTGAAAGCAAAAATTTTTTAAAAAGCTATTGTCACCGTCATTAAGAATGTAGTCAGTGTCAACGGGCTTCCTTCGGTGCGGCCGGCCAAAGGTAGCTTTCCTATTCACGGATCCCAGGATCGAACCATTGGAACTGTCTTCACAAAGCTTCATAAATCGTCATCGTCCACAAGAAAAGGGCCCTTGCGTAAATGAGATCTTCGTCGTGAAGGAATAAGTACAGGACAAAAAAGAGGTATAAATTTATAAATGATCAACTTAAATATAAACTCTCTTAAGCTTAAAATCTTTCAGATTTTATTTGTGTCTAAAAAAATGACCTATAAACTTTCTTTCCTGAATAAACCTGAACTTTTTGTATCTTTTATAAACTTTGCAATTTTAAAACTCTGATCTAAAGTTAAAACGTAATCTCTTCAAAATGTATTGTATTTTATTTTTGTTTATTCATGCTAAAAAGATCTATTTGTAATAGGGTAGGGATTTGCGATTGCAAACTTAAATTTAAAAATAGAAACACATCGTTATTTGTGCATTATTAAATTTAAAAGCAGGTTATATAAATTTGCAGTAAAAAAAAAAAAAAAGTTAAAATATAAATGTTATCTTAAAAATGATTTTAAAACCTTAATTAAACTAAAGATTTTTGTTTTGAATTAAATTAATAAAATGATTTAAATGTTAGTTGAGTGTAGATAGCTGCTAGTCTAGTTTAAATATGTTACTATTAAAGAGGGTTTTGATTTCGGACTATTTGTTTCGTAGTTGTGTCAATGCTGGTGAAGAGATATATGGACATTTATATCAATGTAATGTGAAGTGTGTTAGCACCTAGGGCTATGAGTCCAACTGAATGCATGACCCCAAAGAGAGGTAGTCATATCATTGAAATGGACACAGAGGTATTTCCTGCGCCATTGACCCATTCCAGTTCTATGGATTGAGAAGATAAGTCGGCAAGATAAGACCGCTCTCTCATCCATATGCAGCATTTTTCTCTTATTATTACATACATGATTCCTTCGCCAGATAGAAGCATATTCCTATACTGGTTGAAGCTCATCTTTTCTCCAATATCATGTTGTTCAGATGCATATTCCTGTCGCGTAATTCTATGCTAACATGTTCATATTGCATTGGTTGCTAATATATATCTGGAAGCGAGCATTGGTGTGGCTGTGGACTTTTAGCCCAGAATCAATTGTTTGAAAGTCTTTTAGGTGCATGGTCTGGGTAGCTCATCTATACTTAACATTTCTAAAATTTAAAATTAAGAGTTAAAAACAAATAAAATAATAATGAAACAGAATAAAACAAATTTCTTCCTGTGTTATAAAAATTATTTTTTAAAAAAGTTATGTGCGTTATTAATTATACACGTAAATAAAATATTTTTTGTGTGTTATTAATACTGACAGTGATTGCCTTTATTATTATTTATTATTAAAAATATATTTTACTAAATATATAAGTTTCTGTGTCCACTTGAGCTAGTGACTAGGGCTGACGGCCGTGAACTTAACAGCACGTATCTGTCGACTTTATAAATTTTCTAGGTTCAAAGTAGCCTAGTGGCGCTCTGTCGGCAGATGCGGTAAGACTGTATAATTTCATCATCATCCCCGATCGTTATTATATATATATATAATGTCTGTACATATTTGTTTTTGCAGAAATGTAAAATTCCACTGCCCATTCTAAATCATTCTGACATTCAATAAATTTAATAGATAAATGATATATAACATTTCTAAATAAAAAAAAACAAAAAAAGTTGAATTTATTTATTTTAAAAATTAAGTTTTCTCATAATCAAATTAATTGTGTTAAGTGGTACTTTTTTTTCCAAATGAAATAACTATTTTTGGTGCTGTTTTAATCTACAGATAATATTATTATATTTTTAATATCGTTAAAAAGTATAAATTAACAAAAAGTTTCAATCTTCTCAATTTATTCTTTTTTTTATATTTGATATTAAAAATAAATAAAATATATTTTGTGCAGGTTAGCTTCCCTTAATCTGTTCCTGAATTATGAAGTTTGTACACGATTTTATAATTTTATAAACAGTATTTGCAAATAAAATTTTATATATTTTTTTAAAAATTTTATTCATAATTTTGTAATCATGTTAAAAGAAACTGTTTTGTATATTTTTATATGCTGTAAATTAGTTGAAAGTAAATCTTTAGTTCTTAGTTAACAGTCAATATTTACTCACATACATATTTGTGTGAAACTATTAATAGACTATTAAACTTATAGCAATGTTTGTTTGTTTTTTTTTAATTTGATAAATAGTCTGGATTTTCTTTATTAAGTAAAGTTTTGAATTAATACATGATAAAAAATGTTTTGTTTTAGTATTTTTAATTGTTGTAAACTTACAAATAGCAAAGTTTTTTTTATTCAATTTAAAATTAAAAAAATAATAATATTAATAAAAAGACAAATTATTTAAATTTTGCTCAAAATTAAAACAACTTAACAATGTGGAATTGATAAAACTTTGAATAAATTAAATAAAAAAAACGTATAAACACTATTACTATCAAACCCATTCATGTTTTCCAGTTTCTTTCATTGGTAGTCTTTTTTATTATTAATTAAAGTTTGAAATAATAAACAATGCAATCTACTTTAAATTATATTTCTGCTATACATTTGCCATAATCTGATTTTATATTTTGCATATTAAGAAGTGTTAACAATTTGAGAAAGTCAATCATGTTATTTTTTAATTTTCTATTTTGAATATCTTGATTTCAGATCTTATATCTAAAGTTGATATTTCAAAGCACATATCCAGAAGTTAAATTAATAAAACATAAAATATAACATAGAAGATTTATAATATATTCCTATAAATAAAAGCAGCTCTCTAACTTATTATCAACTATTATAATATTGAATAATCATTGTTTTCCAAATGGTAATGCATTCTAATTATTTATCGCCAGACTGATTATATATATACAATAAGCTATATAATTTTTTTTCTCATGTGTCAAAGCATCGGCAGGAAGTGAAGCAGCAAACCCGGAACAACTGCTTGTAAGGCAGCTGTGCTGACCACTCGACCACCAACGCTTGACAGCTATATAAATATTTATTTTAAAATTTGATAAATTTTTAATTGAGTACAATATTCTCAAAAATATAAAATCAAAAAAACCAAAAAGAAAGCATGATATAATATCTTTTATATTTACCTATCTCTATATTTATATTAAGAATTGCATTTTAAATGCTATCCTTTAACTGTCCCATTTGCTTCATTTTTATTGTGTGCATGTTGTTGTTGTTGTTGTTACTATTACTATTATTATTATTATTATTATTATTATTATTATTATTATTATTATTATTATTATTATTATTATTATTATTATTATTATTATTATTATTTTTATAGTGAGTGCATTAAAGGCTGTACAAAAATAGGATGTCCAAAAGGTGTTCCTTGCAACCAGTGTTTTTGTAGTAAAAGAAGTGGTAACAAAAAATGAATCTTCTTTTGCAAATCAAATACTGAAGGCTTGAAAAATAAAATTTAAACGTTTCCTTTTATATTTTATCTTAGTAATTTATGTATATGAACACGTTAAAATAAAATTTAGAAAACAAGACGGTTTTTTAACTGGATTCTTTTATATTTAAATAAAATATTTTCTTTTTTTTTCAACTATTTTATAAAAAATAAATAAATAGAAGACATTATTCTTCAGGACTGATAACTGATAGGTAAAGTATTTTGAATGCTTTTCTAACTATGTTCTATCCTCTGACCAAGAAACTCATATAAAAAAACAATATTGCAGATTTAGTTGGGTTAATAATGCGATGGGTATCGAAAAAAAAATTCTAAAAATAATTAAAATCTGAAAATAAAGTTCTACCTGGCTGATATATATATATATTGCATGCTCTACTGAAATTTACGATTAATTAAAGTGTTGAAAGCAAGACTTTAGGTTTTCAAATTACCTAAAATGCGCTTAAAATACTGAAAAATATATCTTGAAAGTGTTATTCAGGCTTGCTCTAATTTAATATTTAATATACACTCTCACACACACATATATTTGCTGCAAATTTTTAAAATCTACAGCTGTAGATATATATGCAGTTTCATTTGTCTGAAAATTTATTTTAGTATTTAATCTTAAATATTCATTTTTATATACATTTACAATTACATATAATGATATTTAAAATGTTGACGGCATCGGTTGTTAACACATGGAAGATAAAAACTAGTGATAAAATAACTTCCACATTTCTCTATTCTTTTTTATTAAATAAATAAATTCATATAAATAAAGATACAGTAAAAGACAAATAACTCCCAAGATGCATTTCGTGCTGAACTAGTACTCATCAGGTGGGCCAGATGAAAAGTATTTATGTAGAGCAAATTGTCTCATTTTTATTTTCAAGCGTTAATTTACTCCTCTCCCAACTTTTATGTTATCAACTTTTTGATAAACATGTAATGATTATTACTAATCATTTATTAAACTAGATATCAATTTTAGGTACATTTACAATCATGGTAGTCAACAAGATTACTCAAAAAATGTTCAACATATTTTACCAATTCATATTTTCCCTCAAAATTTTTTAATAAGTTAATAAATATTCTTATAAAAATAATAAAATTAGTTGCAGCGAAAAATACCAACGTGCATGTACTAAGAAATCCATGTGCATTTTGAAGATGATTAAAAAATACTAGTTATTACATAAGATGAAATTTTGCTACCTGTGTTTTATAACTATAAATAACACTTAATAAAATTCTGAATGCTGATAATGTTAAATTTTTGCCTGAAAATTGAACTAGAAAATCTCATTGGTTCACAAAAATTAATAAATTATCAGATGTATAGTTTGAAAATCTTATCATGTTCATGGAATCTGTGATTTGATTATGATATGTGAACATTAAAAACGTCATTAATAATTTTTTTTTGTTATTCTATTTGGTTGTTTTACAATAGCGTGTTGAAACTGTAGGAGGGCGGTGTTTGTTTGTAAACAAAGATAAATATACTGTTTGTGGGGCCATTGGCACTGGGTTTGTTTATTATCACATTTCAAAGTAAAGTTGATATCAAATACATTTTTCAACACACAACAACAACAACAACAACAACAACAACAAAAAAAGTATGCAGAAATAAAAAAAAAATGAATTTAAAAAAGTACTTAATTTTTCTTTTTTTTTTTTTTGTTATTCTTTTCATTACTTAGATTTTTTGGGGGCCTTCGGGAATTCTTTTTTTTTTTTTTGTTATATGTATGTTTTTGATTTTGTTGATAACATTTAAAACTTACTACTATCTATCAAATAACAATTTTTGGAATGAAAACAACAACAACAAAAAAAGGGTACATCGATCGAAATGAATTTTAAAAAGTAGTTATTTTAGATTCTTCTCATTACTTAACATTTTTTATATTTTTTTTTTGGTGGTAGTTGGGTATTCTACGACAAAATTAGCTTCTTTTTTTTTTTATAACTATTTTTGTTGTTTTATAATAAATTACAAATACCGAATCGATTTCCATTTAATGCTACCAAACATTTACAACCAAAAGGTCCAACTTTGGGAGAGGGGGGTGGGTGTGGGTGGTTAGAATTCCTAAGCAAACATAAAGCTCTGACTCAAAGTTGACCAACATTTTACCCGTAATTAGCAAAAACCACATAAATCTATTTATGGCGATTCAAAGCAACTTTTAGGGCTGTTCAGGAACAACAGCACGCATGCAGCTTCAAAGCTCTTCAGTTCGATAACCCAGTTCCAGCAGCAACAGTCAGAGAATCTTTGACATTCGCAAGCAACTTTCCCCATTTCAGCCATTGGATGAAGCTCACCATTGTTCTCGCAGAAATAAGACTTAGAGCATGATTTGATATGAATCACGTTTGTACCTACACTTGCCGAAATTTTTTGACCAGGAAATGGGGGCTAGGGAAGCATGAGACTCTGCTGATAATTGTTAGTAGACATTCCTAAAAGATGTCAGATAGAGGGGGAGGTAGTCTTCATGAAGATTAAAATAGTTTTGACATTTGGAATTCAAGATGCCCTCACCTGATACTGTAACCAAAAGTGAAATGTGATTGCACATTGAAAATGCTTAGCACAAATCTGTAGCTTGTAAACTGACATGATAGCTTCTGCGGCAGATTCGATGTCATGTTTCTGTGAATTAGTGAAGAAATAGACACTTAGCAGTCACCCCATACTGGCAATGGACTATTTCTAGGCTTATGTATTAGAGATAGAACATTTGCTAGTGGTGGTAGGCCACCAAAATGGCATATTTCTGTGTGCTATCACAGAAATAACGCCCTCTGGCAGTTTCAATACACTATATTAAAACAACCTTCTATTTTATAAATGCTCATTGGTAATTTTTTTAAAGATCATCAATCAATTTTTTTTCTTTTATTTTTTTTCTTCAGGTTATATACAAGAGATCTTTTATATTTTTTCTTTTCTAAATAGAGAGAGACTCAATGTAGTTTTTCTTCATAATAATATTTCTTCATTTATTCTTTTCAACAGATATACACTTCTGATCATATCTTTTCTATTTAAAATTGGTCCTAAATCCACATCTCTAAAATTTCCAATTATTGATAATTTTTCCTAATTGCCCATTCTACATATAAAGAAATAACTCAGACACATTATTTCACAAATCTTGTTTTAAATATAATTTTAGTACTTTGCAAACAAACAACTAATTTTATATAAAACTTATTTACTATTGGAACTCTGATTTTTCTTTTATTTCTTTTCATCAATAGCAATATTTTTCTCTACAGATTACTGTTGAATACTTATTCCATGTATTTTTTATTTTAAATTTTATGCATCTCTCTCAATACTACTTAAAATTTAATTGATCTCACTAATATTGTTTTATAAGTGTTATCACATTAATTAATAAGATGAAATTAATGTTTTTAATCCTAATATTGTTTCCATTTTTATTAAACAAGTTTAAAATTCTTTTTAATATATGTAAAGTAAAACAAAAAATATACTGCAACCTTGCTTTAAAGTTTTTATATTTATAGTTTCCTGATTGTTTAATTATATATATAAACCATTATACAATTACAAATATCCAGTAATGCTGTCTGTTTAAAAGTAACTTTCTTTTCATATATATATATATATATATTGTATCAATATTGAAATTGGCACATGATGATTTTGCCTAAAAAATTATTAAATAATAAATAAGTTATAAAAATCTAAAAGGTTTCTTTAGTAAACAAAATCAGTTTGCTGTCAAAAGTAAAATTAAAAAATCAGAGTTTTAAAATAAAAATATTTTATAAAAGTTTTTCAAATAAAAATTAGAAAATAATTAATTAATCAGAAGGGGAGAGGGGTGTTTCAAAAGAAAAGTTAAACTAAAGGTTTTATAAAAGGAAGTAGAGTTTATTATTATTAGTTGAAATATAATTTAAAGTTTAAAAAATACAAATATCTTTTCATTCGAATTAAAGAAAAAATAATCTTAAAACTAGTAAAATATATGTGCATATATATGTGTGATTGTCAATAATAGAATAAATGTATGCGTAATAAATGTTATTATAAATAAATGAAAGGTAAAGAAGATTATCATTAAAAAACATGGCAATGGCTATTAATTAAAATATAAAACAACATGTTTTGCTTGGCTATTACTAATTAAACAATTTCCAAAAACATAAGATTATCAATGGAATTTCGACAACAGATATTGCCAGAAGATATTACAAGGACAACACGTCACAAGTATAAATAGACTTTTTTATCGGACAGTTAGTTTAGTTCACAAATTAATGGAGTGAGTTGAGTTCACAAATCAATTGAGTCAGTCAATTTCAATCAGTTAAGTTAATTGTATCCAGAAACAAAAAGTGCAGTGTTGAGCAGCTTTTGGGAACACACATTTCTCCACAGCCTAAACTCTGATGAAAACAGCAAGATCTGCCAGTGAAATAATGTCAGCATAACAACTTGGAAATCTCTGTCAATATCTAATTGTCTCCAGTAGTAATAATCATGAATAATAAGGAAACTCATCAAGGAAACTCCCCAGCCCGCTGGAATATTTTCACCGAAAGCAGTGATCAAAGGAAACAAAATTCTATGTCCACATTCAAAATCCAAGGTAATAATATTTCATACTTTTATTTCTATAATAGCCATTGCATTGCATTAATTCGTAAAGCCTCCAGAGACAAGTAATTTGAACTTTATAATCATGCATAAAATGAACTATTGATGTGCGTGTTTGTGAATGCTATATGATTTTATAGACATCAAATATTATTTGTGCTATATTATAGTGAGTTAATTTAAAATGTGTGTGTATTATATTAGATTTATAAAATGTTTAAAATTAGTAAATGTTAGTTAATAAATTGTCTTTAAAATTAAACTTTATTTGTCGGTCAATTCTTTTTATCAATTCTTTTACCAATCTCTCTTACAATTCTTTTCACCACTAATTATGTATAATCGGATAGTAATTACAAATAACTGAGCTAGTTGTGGATTTAGGCATTGAGTTAGTGGCCATTGCTCAAAATGCGTTGTTTATTCTTTTTGAATAGATAGCTGGTGCCCGTGTCTACACGAAACAAAAAAGTGCTTGAACTCTGGTGTTAAACTCAACAGTTGAGAAGAAGTTATGTCCTGAAATGTAATGCTAGTTATATATTTTATAGCTATCATTTGGGCATACATACTCTCCGAGTATATTCTTCTCTGCCTAAGAGACCGGTGTTTCGATCGACACATATTGGAACCTGGTACAATATATATATATTATAACATTTTCCATATTTCTAGGCCTCTATACACATTATAAATGTGTGAGTTGATCAAGTTATGTAAAAGAAAAATAAATGTTCATTTATTTTATTTAAAAAAAAGAACATTTCATTATTATTCTAAAAACCTAACTATCTTTCCTGATCAGCTCGGCCTAGAATTATTACTGAGTACAATTGTGAGCTGAATCAGTTTTTAAGTTTTACATGAGGGCACCAGAGTCATTACACCCACTGAGTCTGTGTCAAACATATTGTAACTTGTAAAGTAATAATTTTACAATCTGGATTAAAATTCCCATTAAGTAGAAGATATTCCCCTTTTACTTAATTAAGAAAAATAAATCTATTTAGCAAAGGTAATTTGTATACTAATTTGAATTTAAATAACTAAATATAAAACTTAAATATAATGGCATTAATTTTATACATGTACAATGAAGGTTAAGCTAATAATAATGATTTATTTTAGCCTGTCAAACATTTAATATTTATGATTAAGACAAAATTATAATATTGGAAAATATTGTGCATATGAATTTAATAATTTGATTCAAATATTGAAGTAATAACTAGTTTGGAGTCTTATTTTTCCATGGTAACAGTTTCATTCACTTCTCAGTTCACAAATCTTTAGATCAAAAAAAATTATGGGATAACATTTCATTGAAATCTCTATTCATAAAGCTTTACATAAAAGTTATGGCCATTAACTTACTGGTAAGTTGATATTTAAGTAGGTCATTGATACTCTGACATCCAATTCAGTCAGTGGATAGTCCGCAGTACTTGTTTTTTTTTAGTTTTACTTCTTCCAAATCTCCGATCAAATGACGGCGATCTAGGTGACTTTTCTCGAGAGAAATTGTCGGCAAATGATAGAGTTCTACTCACTCATGGTCAGCGATTTCAGTTTGTATCTAAGTGGACACATTTTATTATTTTTTTTTGTATAAAAAAATATGAGGCACTTCAAATTGCTCAACACTCTCTGGAACAACAAGACAAAAGACACCTTTCAAACCTGTCAGCTCCTTTTATATCCCCAGATTATTTTTCAAAGTTCTGCACATATTCCTTTTTACCTTTTGTTCTATTATGTAAACTTCTACATTATTTCTCATTTTTTTATTACAAAGTCTCTTTTCTTATTATGAATTTCTGCCATTTTTAATTACTATCAGAAAGTTGTTTCTGATAGCAATCTTTTACCTTTGAAATTTCCTTTCACTATTTGAATCAATTATTCAGTATGCACTTTCCAATATTGAATTTATTTTAGTTAACTTATATTAAAAAAAAGAAAAATTAAACTTTCACTGTACGTTTTTCTTAAAACAATATTATATTACAAAAAAAATTAAAGATTGGGTTCTCTCTTTTTTTTTTATTTAAATGATACCCAATATTAAATAGTAATTTGTACCATATATATAAATGAATGGTACAATACCACCGGGGCAGGGGAACGAGAATAAAAATAGAGGTTTGAATTAATTTTATTCTTAATAAGTCTTTATGAGTACTTCTAACCCATGTCCTAGTCTTATATGGTTTCAGTGACCTAGTGTTATAGGCACCCCTTTCTCCTGCACCATTCTCTAAAGTGAAAGCATTTGGACCATCCCGTCGGCTGATTTGGTAAAGTCCCTCGTACAAATTTTGGAACATTTTAAAAATATGCTTCCCAGTTTGACTCACAGGGTTCGTTTTGACCCATACTGTATCCCCTGTTTTAAACTTATCAGTCAGGCCTCCTTTCTACTGGGTCTGGAGCTTGGCACAGTGTGCCAATTTTTTTCTTGTTTCTTCATGATCTCTCCCTTTATCAATGTTTTCTGGACTAGCAGGTAATGTGGATTTATACAATCGAGGTATCACTTGTCCGAATTGAAGTCTTAGAGGTGCAAATCCGGTAAATTCATTATGAGTCCAATTTATGAAATTTAACACCCTTGGGAGTTGTTTCACCCATCCTCTATGGTTGGATGCAGTATATACCCTGAAGAGGCATCCTAACTCTCTCATCATCCACTTGCAAGGGTTTGATTGTGGATTTCGTATGGATGACAATATGTGTTTTACCTCCATCCTCTCTATCCACTGTTGCCAATCATAAGATGTGAAAGGCATACCGTGGTTCGACAAAATAGCTTTTGGTTTGCCTACCTTTTTAAAATATCATACCTCAAGGGCTCATATGGCATTCCTAGTATTGGCCTGGGTCACTGGATATGCCGACACCCATTTTGAAAAAAGGTCATATACTACTAGTAGATATTTCATTTTCCCAAAAGCTGACAATGGTCCGTAGAAATCAATAGCCACCAGGTCACTGGGTTCTTTAGGGATGATAGGATTCAATGGACCTTGATATGACTTGTTTGCTGGTTTTGTCTTCTGACACATTTCACATGAGCTTACTATCCTGGTGACCTGTGCTCTCATATTTGGCCAATGGAACCATGTCTGCAATAAGCTTTCCACTTTATTTACACCATAGTGCCCATACAAATGATGAGTGTACTCATAAGTCCTTCCTGTAAACTTTCTGGTATAATAATTTTCCACTTATCCCTTTGTGGGTCAGTGATATACCATAGTATCCCTTCTTTCAGGTGATATCTCTCACCAGCATTAGTGTCTGCTGTTTCTCCCACTTCATCTTTGTCTTCTAGTTGGTCAATAATTTTCTTGTAGGTAGGGCTTTGTCATTGTACCTTTCCCAAGTGTCTCAATCCTTCTTCTACTACAGTGTCTGTTTCTAATTTTACACTTGCCAAACAGATATCTTCCATCTGCAAATGATCCTGGGTATCAAGAACAATATTCCAGCTCAATGTGTCAGCTACCACATTTTCAGTTCCCTTACAATACTGGATGGAATAATTGAACTTTTGGAGAAAAAGGCTCCATCGAATTAACATACTATTTGTTAAATAATTGTGGTTTAAGAATTCCAGGCTCTTATGATCTGTCCTAACAATCATTTCCGATCCTATCAAGAATTGGCGGAACTTCTGAAATGCCCACACCACAACCAAGGCCTCTTTCTCTGTTACACAGTAATTAATCTCTGCACCTCTCAATGGTCTGCTGACAAAATAAATTACACCCAAGGTACTATCCTCTTGAGCTTGCATAAGAGTTGCACCCAACCCATACCCACTACTGTCTACCTGAACAATAAACAGTTTCCTTAGGTCAGGGTAAACCAACATCACTTGGCTAAGGAATTTCTCTTTAATAACCCTAAAATTGGTCTCATGCTCTTCTGTCCATTTCCATGACATTCCCTTACATAATAATTGCAGCAGAGGCTCCATGTCTGAAGCAAAGTTTTTGTAAAATTTATTGTAGAAATTACACAGCCCCAAAAATGATCCCACCTGTTTTGGTGTTTGAGGGGCTGGGAAATCTCGTATTGCCTGTATTTTGTCCAGGTAGGGTCTGATTCAATTGGCATTAATTAAGTGCCCTAAGAAATTCACTTCTTCCACTGCTAAACAACTTTTTTGTAAATTAATATGAATATCCTTCATATTGCACTCTTGTAGAAACAACTTGAGGTGTTGTAAGTGCTCCTGAGGGTTATTGGATGCAATAATCACATGATCCATGTAGATAGTGATTAACTTTCTAATCTCAGGGGACAGCACACGGTCAAGACATTTTAGCAGGCCTGCTCCACTATTCTTGAGACCAAAAGGCATTCTGTTAAATTGGTACGATATACTATTATATCGAAATGCTGTGTACTTCCGGTCAGCAGGGTGTAACTTGATCTGCCAATAGCTGGCAGTCAGATCTAATGTGGAAAATATCTTTTTTTTCTGGAATTTATTTACCAACTCATTAATTGGAGGTGGAACATTTTGATGTGGCCATGTAATCTTGTTCAACTGCCTGGCATCCAAACACAGTCTTATGGCTCCATCTTTTTTTTTACAACCACCAATGGGTTATTATATGCTAATGAACCCTTAGTGGTAATATCCCACTCCTCCATTTTAGCTAATTCTCTCTCTACCTCAGCTCTATATTGGTGTGGCACTGGGTATGATCTTGCCTGGTATGGTGTACTGTCAGCAATCTTGATCCTGTGCTCATACCCTTTAATAACCCTGGGTTTATCTGAAAAATTTGATTTATATTCAATTAGAACTTCTTTTAGGTCCTTTTTCCATCCTTCCTTCACTTCATTTATTATCTCATCAATCCGTGCCTCTATTGAAGGCTGTTCTATCTCAACCTCCATATTACATATGTTTTGCTGGTTCATTCTCATCCGTGACCCAAACTCCACTTTTTCCTCATCACAGATAATCTTTTCATTTTTATAATTGATCACACACCCAGTTTTGTGCATAAAATATGACCCCAATAAGGCTTCATGTACCAACCCTTAGAATTAATAGCGTGTGGGGCATAATTTTATTCCCTATTTTAATTTGCACCCAAACTTGTTTCGAGCCCAATTGTGTTTTTGTTATTTGCCAATGTTATTTGTGTGCTTTTCACTAGTAGAGTTGGTATCTCTATGGGTTGGTTTCGCATGCGTTCATACATTGTTTTCATCATTACTGATATCTAACCATCCAGAATCCCACAATGTCTCTACCTTGACATCGTTTATTTGCAAAACAACCTTTGGGCATTCTTGAGATGTGTACTTAATCGATTCACCGTCCCACTCACAAATAAGATTATCTATCCTCTTTTCTTCTGTTTTTCTACTGATCAATTTATTTCTTCTCTTTTTCCTCTTTTTTTTACTAGTTTTTTTATGTCTTCTTTTAATTCTCTGACCATCTCTGCCATTTCTTTCTTTATATCTTCTTTGAATTCCATTTTGAATTCATGTAATAGTTTTCTTATGAAGAGTTCCACACCCTCTTTCAATTCTTTCTCGCCTTCTGCCATATTGTGTATATTTTTACTTCTTCTCAATTTTATATATGGCCATGCTGTTTATTTTTGCTGTAGTAAACAAAATCTTAACTTCATCAATTGTTACGATATAAATTCAATATTTTATTTTGCTTTGCTAATAAATTCGTTCACCGACACCCCTCTCTTTTATCACCCTATAATCTCCCGTCCCACTCTACCTTTACTGTCATAATCAGTCTTTAATCGATTTTATTTATTATTTAATTTATCTCCTATTATTTTGTTTTAATATAAACTTATTTAAAATCTTATATTCTTAAAAAAAAAACTTTCGTAATCATACGCAATAACTTTTTAGATTTGTGCACTATTTGTGGTCATATTTATTTTCTGGCTATGGACATTAAATTCTCAATTTTATGCCATTTTTAATTTTTCTCAGGTCGTGATTTTTTTTTTTTGTAAGCCCGAGTTGGGCAAGCCATTATAACATTTTCCGTATTTCTAGGCCTCTATACACATTATAAATGTGCGAGTTGATCAAGTTATGTAAAAGAAAAATAAATGTTCATTTATTTTATTTAAAAAAAAAGAACATTTCATTATTATTCTAAAAACATAACTATCTTTCCTGATCAGCTTGGCCTAGAATTATTACCGAGTACAATTGTGAGTGGAATGAGTTTTTAATTTCTACATGAGGGTGCCAGAGTTGTTAGACCCACTGAGTCTGCGTCAAACATATTGTAACTCGTAAAGTAATAATTTTACGATCTGGATTAAAATTCCCATTAAGTAGAAGATATTCCCCTTTTATTTAATTAAGAAAAATAAATCTATTTAGCAAAGGTAATTTGTATACTAATTTGAATTTAAATAACTAAATATAAAACTTAAATATAATGACATTAATTTTATACACGTACAATAAAGTTAAGCCAATAATAATGATTTATTCTAGCCTGTCAAACATTTAATATTTATGATTAAGACAAAATTATAATATTGGAAAGTATTGTGCAAATGAATTTAATAATTTGATTCAAATATTGAATAATAACTAGTTGGAGTCTTATTTTTCCATGGTAACAGTTTCATTCACTTCTCAGTTTGCAAATCTTTAGATAAAAAAAAATTATGGAATAACATTTCATTGAAATCTCTATTCATAAAGCTTTACATAAAAGTTATGGCC